>JAKMXC010000141.1:0-105678 GCA_025328345.1 Colletotrichum sp. SAR11_59 | reverse complement strand
CTCCGCCCCATAACCCCCCTTGACGCTGGCGCCTAGTTCCCCGGCGGTGCCCCATACCCCCCCCCAAAAACCCCGCGCCCTTTTTTAAACCCCCCCCCCCCCTTTTATCGACGAGCTATGCGACCCAAAACTCGTTAAAGTGCAGGCTAGCAAGGGTGGCGGCACCAAAAGCGAGGGAACTCAAATTTGCCAAGAAGCGACCGAGACAGCGGGATGGAGCCAGCTAAAGGCCCAAATATAGTGGGATGGCCGGTTAAGGGATGACCCTTGCATTTCGTCTTCAGACTCGACACCGTCGCCTGAAGGTTTTCGGTTCCTTTCGAAACGATGGAATGATGACCTGTTCTGTTGTGTGAATAAGCAACAAGACACTCATCGGTCGGTGACTTGGTCTTTTGTTGCTTGTCTCTCGACGAGAACCTCACAAACTGGACCAACAACGACGAAAGTGGCTTGTAAGACTAGGAGGAGAAGCGTCTGCATTTCGGGCTCAGTGACGGGGGCCGGAACTCAATAACCCCCTAGCAAAATCAATCACGATGCCGGCATTCCTCAGCAGCAACATACAGACCCGGCGTGCGCGGGTGCTGGTCATCACCTTCGTCGCCGTCGTCTTTCTGTTCCTGTTCCACAACTCGGGCCTTGGCAGCGACTACCTGCCTGCAGCATACCCAGGACAACAGGCCGCCCCAGGAAGCGCGGCGCAGAACCAACAAGCAAGCCAGAACAAGGATGGGAACCTCCCGGCAGCAGCACACGGCGAGCCGGACGCAGCCGGCAACAAGCTCAAAGAAGACGCGGAAGGCGAGGACTCGTACCGCAACAAGGACGGCGAACTAGCCAAGCAACCCCCAGACGCCGGCCGCAAGCCCGCAGATGCATCTGCAGCGGCGAACGCTCCAACGCCGTCCTCTGGCAGAACGCCGCCAGTCGCTCCGGCCGCTCCGCCCCCGGTGTCCACGGAGCCGTGTCCGTCGTATGAGAGCTGGATGCGCACCCGGCCTGGGCCGCTGTCCGAGGGCAAGCGCCAGTTCCCGCTCAACCGTCCCCGGCCGGAGTGCCGCACGTTCACGTCCCCGGCTATGGAGGCACTCATCACGCGCATGAAGGGCGTGATCAAGGACCCGGACCTGTACCGCCTGTTTGAGAACGCGTACCCGATGACGCTGGACAGCATGGTCAAGTGGCGCGGCTTCGCGAACGAGACGGACGAGAAGACGGGCGAGACCAGGGTCACTGACATGGAGCTCACGTATGTCATCACCGGCGACATCGACGCGCTGTGGCTGCGCGACTCGGCGTCGCAGGTGTACTCGTACCTGCCGCTGCTGGAGGCGTCCACGGACAAGGACTCGCTCGCCAGTCTCTGGCGCGGGCTGATCAACGCGCACTCGCGGTACATCGTCATCTCGCCGTACTGCCACGCCTTCCAGCCGCCGCCCGAGAGCGGCATCCCGCCCACGCACAACGGCGCGTACGTCCACAACCACCCCATGCCCGCCTACGACCCGCAGAAGGTCTTCGACTGCAAGTGGGAGCTCGACTCGCTCGCGAGCTTCCTGCAGCTCTCCTCCGCGTATGCGCAGAAGACGGGCGACTGGGAGTTCTTCGGCAAGTACGTCTGGATGGACGCCGTCGAGGCCGCGGTCACCGCCGCCGGGGCGATGCGGCTGGGGACGTACTCCAAGGAGGGCAAGGTCGAGAAGTCGGCGTGGACGTTCACGGGGTGGACGAACCGCGGCAGTGAGACGCTGACCAACGACGGCCTCGGGAACCCGATCAAGGAGAACGGCATGGTGCGCACCGCGTTCCGGCCGTCCGACGACGCGTGCATCTTCCAGTTCCTGGTGCCCGCCAACATGATGTGGGCCAAGTACCTCGAGGACGCGTCGGAGATCATGGCCAAGCTGCCCGGCGAGCGGGCGAAGAACCTGACGGCCGCGATGCGCGACCAGGCGTACGGGATCCGGGAGGGCATCGAGAAGGATGCGATTGTGCACCGGCCTGGGTTCGGCGACATCTTCGCGTACGAGGTCGACGGCTTTGGGGGTGCGAATCTGATGGACGACGCGAACGTGCCGTCGCTGCTGGCGATGCCGCTGTGGAACTTCACCAAGTCCAGTTACAAAGTCCCCGGCCCTCCCAAGGGGGAGAAGCAAAGGGACTACACCGAGATCTACCGCAACACGCGCAAGTACGTCCTCAGCGACGCCAACTCGTACTTTATGCGGGGCCCGGTCATCTCAGCCGTCGGCGGGCCGCACGTGGGGCCAGGGAAGGCGTGGCCGATGGCGGCGGTGATTGCGGCGATGACGGCGTATGATCCGATATCCGGGGTGAAAGATGTCGAGAAGGAGGTGGAGGAGCAGGTGTCGATGATTCTGGACTCGACGGCGGGAACGGGGGTGTTGCATGAGAGCGTGAACAGCTGGAACGAGAACGACTGGACGAGAGCGTGGTTTGGATGGGCTAATGGAGGGTTTGGGGAGTTGGTGTTGAAGATGGAAGAGCAGGAAAAGAAGAGCGCAGGGAAGGGGTTGCTAGGGAAGAGTTGGCAGGGCGCGTCGACGGGGAAATCAACGCCGAGCACCCCTCTAAGGTAGCTTCGTCGATACATGTACATGGGATAGACCAGAGAAGAGGTTGGGTTCTGGCGGTTTTATATCAAGTGGTTTCGCATGAAAATAGAAGCAATAGTATAAGGGGTCGTCAATTACCACCACATTGCATTGCAATTGAATACTCGATGAAAATGAGTTGGTCGAAGCACAGGATGTAAGAGACAGAAAGCTAACGACTCGAAAAGGGTAAAAACATAAAAAGAGATACGACGTTGGCCTGATTCGAACAGACGCTCCCGAAGGAACAAGATTTCTAGTCTTGCGCATTAGACCACTCTGCCACAACGCCGGTTGACGAAGCCGCCAAAAATAGCAACTATGTCGCTCAGCTCCACTTCCTCGCTTCCAAGTCGCCCCAGGCCACCCTCCCGGCCCATATCCTTTGCCTCTTGCTCTTCAATTTTGCCTAAATTTCTTAGTCTATTTCTTAGCTAAGTCTTTTATATATAATAGAATAAGCTGCATTAGTAGAACTATAGTAAGAGTTTACATAGCCTAGAGCGGGGCATAGACTCTATTAGTTACATAGGTACGTATTTAAAGGCTATTTCTATTACCTATGTGACCGTGTTAGGCTATAGTTAACATCATATAGCCTGGTTTAGCTTTTCTAAACCCGATCTCTTTATGAGTACTAGTAACTCTACCCTCTAAATGTTTACGCAGGTCTTTATTTGACAACATGAAAAGCAGTATGTATTGAATGGTTGGACTAAGCAATCTTAGGGGACAAGATACGATCGAAATGTAGGGACACTGTTGATGTTTCAAAGCATGAGACAATCGTCGAGAGGCAGTGATACTGTCAAGTAACTTTCTTCATCTTGTTGCAACCTTGAGATTCATAACAAAGCCTGGGCTTAAAGCATAATGTATACGCCGGGGACCATGAAGAAAAGCGAGCTCAGTGGACGGGGAAGAGCAGAGCTAAACCTTGGTCGACAGCCAGCCTGCGGGAAGTCGGCCGCCGTCAAAACTCAATGCCGACTATGACGTACCCTTATTTTCACGTTCCACATCCGTTCTAAGAGTCCAGAGTGTGAATTCTGGTTTCCGATTGCCAAAACCAATCCTTGTCGTCAATGACAGAGAAATATTTGCGTCCCTCGTTCTGTCGTCTCTAAGAGCCTTGAACGCCCCCCGCGCTGGTGCTCAGCCTGGCGTAATGTTATAAAGGCATCCAGCCTTCTGCAAACAGAGAATTCTTCTGTAAACGGGAACAGAATGTGCGAGCCATAGCCATTTTCGTATCTGGCTTTACAGAGTATCCAAGGCAAGCAACCGACAGAGGACCTTGCCAGAGCGTGCTAGCACTCTTACACTCCCCGCCAATATGCATGTTCTTGGTGTATACGTGTATTCATACTCGGACGACCCAGAAGCGTAGTGACGGAAGGCAATGGAAGAAATGACCGGGTATCCTCGAGACCAGGGCGTGCGGCGACAGCGTATTCAACGCCGATTCCACCCGTTGATACAGCGCAAGCCCCGAGGAATATATTGCTAGAAGACTTATCGTGAAGCATCATCTCATCCTGGCCGGCCTAAGTATGTTTGACTCCGCTAAAGCTTGTTTTATACATGGCGGGTGTTCCAACCCGTCGCCAGGCCAGTTGGGGCCGTTGTCCGTCACGGACGGTACTCAATAGCGGACGGCATGGGACTTGGGTAACGTGGCGCTGATTCAATTTCATAACATGTTAATCATATAAATATCACTTCGCCAAACATCTGAACCCATCCAAAGAACCAGACAATCAGAGCGAGAGGTGTTGCAAGTGAGGAAACTAACTCCCTGAGACCCGCGCGGTTCCTGACCGGAACGTGTGTGAACATGCCGAGCAGTGATCGCCCCTCAGCGAAACATCGCTGGCGGGCTTCGTCTCTGCCATCTCCAGGTTATTCATCACTTTGACCCGTGTGTTCAGTGTTTCATTGGCTTTGGGGCAACAGCACACTCTCCTCTCATGAGATGCCAAAATCCGTCTAAGCCATGCCTGTCGCCTCTTGCAACGTGCACGTATGGTTAGCCCCAGAGTCATATGACTTTGTGGGCCAAGGACCTCTACAATAGTGAGGTATGTATACGGATATGCTGTCCTATAGCTGACCGTAGGAAACATACAGAGCATCAACATATTTTCATGATACACAACCGGGTAGGATTGCAATTTCCAGGATTGTTGGCGCTGATTGTGAGCTTGACTGAAGTGTGCTATTAAACCTCATTAAACCCAGCAAATATATATGACGTATACTGAGGAGAAGATGACAGACGACAAAGACAGCAAAAAATGAAGCAGAACTTGAGATCTCCTTAACATTCACCAGCACAAGACAAAGTGCCGCACCATCATGGCCACGGCACCCATTCACCATCTGCCCGTAAACATTCAGATGAATATCGTATACAAATTGCCAAGGACCGCAGAGATTCATTGTGTGAATTAGAAGTAGGCTCTCCCAGGATGATGCAGTGTAATATATACTTCCAATTTTACTATATCCTAGAAGGACTGAGAGGTAAGGCTGCCTTCCCGCGCGTGAACTTGACACCCTCCCCACGAGAGGTCGCATGGAATGGTATTAGTGGCAACCGGTCTGTCATCAAGCAAGGGACTCATCTCCAAGCACGCATCGACATGAAAACCATTTCTTTCTGGTCGACTGCATCCAAGTGCTCAACACAACATTGTCCATGGTCGTACCGACATCTTACGTTACAGTGATATGCCCATGCCGGTGTATACAGGTATATAGAAGGAACAATCAGAAGACCCAAAGTGGTGACGAACGAGGATGCAGATGATGAACGAATATTGGCGGGGCCCTGGGACGTGACGAATGCGCCTCCAACGCTTCTTCCCGGGGTTGAAGCAGAGATTGCTTGACTTTTGCGTGGTCCGAAAGACCCCGGGTTCAAGTGGGCTGTCAATTGCGGTTCTGGCTGGGTATGAGCGACTCCAATCGCGCTACTTATGTGTCGCGAAGTTTCAAGCCTTTGCCTGAAAGAGTTTCTTGTCCGTTGTGGCTGGCAGGCAGCACGCGAGATGAGGCTTGACTGTCATGACAATCATGAAGCCATTAGGAACATATAATTTAGTTGATTCACAGCACCATACAAAATGATCCGGTGCAAGAATGCCTCGCATTCTATGGCGATGAACTACGGTGATGTTATCATTTGTGCGAGGGTGGTGACAGATGTTCCCAGGGGGTCGTTCCTCGTCAAAATATCCGTCGCGGTCTTCACCCTCGTCTTCTGTGTCTTATTCATCAGGTTCACCCCTGTGGATGACGTCGCTAGCCGCGAGCCCTTCGAAGGCTTTCATACCAGACTATCTCCAAGGCTTACAAAGCAGGTTGGGCTTCTCGGGGTAGCATTGAAGGTAGTGCTAAACAATCAACTTTTGGGGAGTGGAGCCAGGCATTTGGGTGCTTATAAACGAAGAAGTAAGCGGATGGCAGCGGCAATTTATAGAGGGCAACGAGTCTCCTACGCACATTGGCAAGGCACAGCAGTACAGCGGTCTTGTGTTTTGGACTGGGAAACGACCGTATGGATAGGCTTATATGGTAAGTATATCGTCGCGCAAATGCGTTAAGATACATCTATGGGGACTATGCGGTAGCCTCAGTCCTACTCCCAATGTATGTGTACGCATACTCTACGGATAGAGGAGACGGAGGATGACGTGGTGGCTCATCGCTCTCTCACTACATCTACTCTGTCCAACCCGGCGTTTGACGGCCGAAGGTGAGAACGAAATCACAAGTCCGCGAGGGTTCTATGGCGGCAGAGAAACCCCTGAAGGCAGCATACTTATAGCATTTCAAGCCTAGGGAGCGTCGAAATTGCATCAACATCGTATGGCAATGGGAGAGTTTCTTCGTATTAATAACGTTCCTGAATTAACGCATTGAAACAAACAGGACAGCACGCAGTTGTCCGGGTATAGTATTATTCAACTCCATGTCGGGAGATCCCCTTTCCCCAATCGAAAGCATCTTGCTTCCATCGCGCATGTTCAACCGCAGCAAACCGTAGCCTCCTTGGCGGCAGAGGTTGGTCCGTCGTAGAGCGTCTCCCACTGGAAGATGAAAGAGCCGATGTAGGAGCCAAGGAAGATGCAGATGATAATGTAACCGTTGTAGTACATGGCGAGGCTGAGGAGAGAGTCAGTGATGGCGCGTAGTGAGTGGCTTTGGGAACAAGCTTACAGCATGACGAAGTAGGCAACGGCAAACTGAACCATGTGAAGCAGCGCCCTGATGGCCTGCTGGAAGACGTTTGGTCGGAAGGGCGGGATGTTAGCGTTGCCGGCAGCGGCAACGGTGGTCGACGGGCCCTTTCCGTTGTCACCGGCACTCTCCGAGCTGGGACCGGCCCCAGAGGCAGCATAGCGGGCCTGGTGGTTGCGAATCAGGTATCTGTCGTATTCCTTGACGGCGCGGCGGAGCATCTCGAGGGACATGGTGAGAAGAAGAACGCCGATGCAAGAGCCGGCAAACATTCCGTGCGAAGTGATGCGCCAGGATCGGGCTATGAAGCAGGCGTCTGTGGTATCGCGTTAACAAAGTTTTGGCATAATTCCGGGCTGCTCACCTAGGATTTGCCAGTTCCAAAGCATCTTCAACGAGTCAGTTTGATCTTTTTGGTCATTCCAGTTCCGGGTTGATAATGTTGGTGGTGTTGGGTGGAGACAAAGCGACTTACAGAAATCTTGCAGGAACCGCCACCCATTGACATGGCAGCCTTGGTGCTAGTGGCAGCAGCCATACCAGTCATGGTGCCAGTGGCAGTCATGGCGGTTGTGCTGGTGGCCATACTCATGCCGTCCATCTTGGTGTTGTGTCGACTCGGTGGTCGCGGAAGGTTGAATCGATGTTGGAGTGTTTGAGATAGTCGAATATCAGAGATGAACGTCCGAAAAGCGGAGACTTTGATCTCGGATCGATACTAGCAGGGTATGCCTTGTTGCAGTCGGATCGATGTGATAGAGAACCGGAGAAGAAAAGACGAACAGGTCTTCAAACGGCGGATCGAAGAGAGTTTAAATGGACGCAGACCACAAGGTGCAGAGGGGATCATCAAGCCTCTTTCCTAAGACCGACGAAGGGACAGAGACAGACTTCGTACGTCCCCACATGCGCTGGATTCCTTCCCGAAAGACATCCAGGATCCAAGGATGCAGGTCTTGGCAAGAGCATGTAAGATTCGGTGGGTAGGGGAGGTACGGGGGCAGCCTGGGACTGGGATTGAGATCGCGGCCACCGGTGTAAATGGAACCATGCGATTGACTCAAGGGACTGGCTGCTATCAGATGAGAGGCTCCACACCCAAGTTTAGCCAAAGTTGGGGGCAAGAAAAAAGCGATGGCTTCGGAATGAACGAATCAAACTTTTTGAAAGAGTTTTTCCGTTGCTTCCTTCCCTCGTCGAAGTCGAGACTAATGAGAGGAAGGAACATTGGAAAGGCCCTTCCTGCCGTTGCCGTCAGCGTTATCGTATGGTCCGGAAGGCGCAGGTGGGATCAGGTGCCAAGGCCAGAAAGCGCTATCGCTCCTTCTGCCTCACGCATCCTGAGAGCGTTTGAGCAAGTTTACTGCCCAGCCAAATGTCCAATTGCAGTTTGCAGTTTGCACTTTTCGACTTTGCCCCCAAAACCACCCCAGCAGCAATCGCGTTGCCTCTCCACCCCACGTCCGACTTTCTGCACAACACCTCACCTCAAGCTTGACTTTGGCTAGTGCGAGTGGCTTCATCTTCTCCCCATGTCTCGCTCGTTGGCTCCCGCCATCTGCTGAGCCCTGCAGCGCCGCTAGTAGGCGTAGGCCCGGCTGGCCTATGCGTCCTGTACCTTCTTACCGACCTTCGTACAACGGCCAGGTTCCATCTCGTGGCTGCAAATCACCTGCAAATGCATCGAAGAGGGAGCCAGGCCAGCCGAATTACTTGCTCGCAACAGGCGCAAACACAGTAGTGCTGATGAGCGGCCACCAGGTGGACCGCACGATGCACGCCCGATGTCCCTTCTCAGGGATCTGGCCCTTGCCAGCGCCGGGCTGATCATCACGAAAAAGAAGGTCGAGATGCCCTGCAACACGCGGCCAAGATAGCCTTCCCGGACTCACCCTCGTCCAGAATGCGGTGAACTTTCAGCTTGAACCCGCTGTACGCCCATCGTCGGAGATGTCTGCCGAGTGCGACGAGACCTCTGCTTGTCGGACGTCATCAGAGACACGGTCGGTTTTCGTAACTGGCTGCCATCGCGCTCGTTGAAGGACTGTCGTTGGGTACCGAGAAAGTCTCAATTGTTGGAACGGAATCTGCCAAGAAAGCCGACGACGCCTTCCGTCCACCCTGGCAGATTTTGAGAACATCTGCGAAGGATCTCGGCCTCGAACGCTGCTCCAACGCGGCCTCATGTTTTTGCATCGCTGGACGAGACCAACGAGGGTCGACATCCGATCTCGTCCACACAACACCGTACAGAGCCCCATTTAGCGGCGTCTCTCGGCCATTGGGAGGCCAGACGAGGGTTCCGCCACCCCGGCGCCGTGCGTCTGCGCCTGCGGTCTGCGTCTCCCGTCGGGGTTGTGTCGCATTAGGTTGCAGCTCGCCTCGCCTCTCCATCGCGTGAAGCTCTTCCGTTGGTAGGCGCCTCATCGCTGGGCATCGCCATCGCCGCCGCCAATCCCTCAGCGAGCGCAGCCTATCCGTCGTGTTCACTCTTGGCCTGCGTCCAGCATGTCTCTTGCTATGAAAAGAACATCGGTGAGATCAAGGTTCGGGCTAACGGTGGGGGGAAATGGCAGACAGGGTCCTGATGCATATTGATGCACATTCGATTTCTAGCGTCCAACTGGCAAATTTCGCGGTGTCACTTTCGCCCTTTCTCATCTCATCGCGCCCGCCGCCGATCGTACGGCCTGCTGCCGGGTGGTGCTACCGCCGCCGAGCGCCCTGTTCGTTCTCCCCGGGCGAGCTCGGACGTGGATCCTGGCCTTTCGACGAGACATCCCGACTGACAAGTTTAATGAAGAATCTGACTCTTTTCTGCGCGCTGCAATATTTCTCTTACAAGTAATGGATCCCCAGGTCCTGAACTCCCCGCCAACGCCGACCCTTGATTGAACACGAACCATTTTCTTCACAACACCTCAGAGCTCGGCCTTCGCCTTGTCGTCCGCCGACGCATTCTGCAATGCGTACAGCTCCCTCGGCTGTCCCGACGCGTCGCAGCTGGCAAACTTCCACCAACCCCAATGCCACGCGCCGGCGATATTGATCAGTCCCCATTTGATCGGCGCCGGCATGGGCGGCCAGTTCGCCCACAACCCGTCCTCCACCATCCGGTCCAGGTTGAGCAGGAAGAACGGGACGACATCCGCCGTGCCGGCCTTGGTCACCGTGCTCTTGCCCCACGTCTTGAACGTCAAGCTCGCGTTCGCCGCCTCCGGTGTCCCCTCCTTCGGCGCATTCGGGTGCTCCGCTAGGCCGGCGATGGTGCTGATCTCGCTGTGGAAGTGGTTCTCGAACGGCTCCTGGAAGCCCTGCATGATATTGAGGAGCTTGACGCCGGAGAAGTCGGAGGGCGAGGACAATGACGAGAGGTAGGTGTTGAAGTCGGCGAGGCCACCAAGGAAAGATTCTGCGATTTTGTTAGTGGTAAGAGTGGCCGAATGCTAATACCAGAACGTACCATGCTCCTTGTGCGTCTCGGCGAAGACGTTCTTGTCGTTCAAGAGGTCCTCGACCTTGGTAAAGAGAGATTCCTCCTCGTCGTCGTGGTGCGACTTGACAAACTTGAACCAGGCCTGGGAGTATCCCACAAAGTCTGCCTTGTCGGCCTCCTGGATCAATGGGGCTTGGTGGTAGATGGAATTGTATCCACGGAGGATCGAGTTGTGCAGCAAGCACATGTGCGTCGCACCGGTCGTGAAGAGGTCGGTCTGTTCGATGCACTGTCAGTCGAAGCTTCTTCAGTGGGGCCAATGGCATCCAAATCTCCGGGACCGTGGCTAACCTTCTTGGTCACGTATTGCGGCGTGGGGATGAGCTTCATGGGCCCATCAGCCCATGGCTTCGTCGTCTGCGGTGTAGTGGTCATCATGAATGGTGATCTCGACAAGAGCAAGCTCATGAGGATGCTTGGGATCACAAGCAAGAGATATCCGGCCATTTTGAAGGATGCCAGACGGCTCGGAGTGCGGCGAGGGAGGGCGGTGATATACGGCGACGAAAGTGGTACGATTCGGTGACGTCCTTGCCCCTTCGAGTGGTGTTGCGTGACGGAGGCAGAGCTGCACGTCTTCGGAGCTTGTTCCAGTGTTCCAGCGAGCTTCTAAGGAACCATCGGGGGGTCGAGGAAAGTTGGCTGATTAAAAGGCATGTCCTCATTGGCCCGTGCAGCCATTGCTGGGGTGACTTGCAGGGAGCTCTGGCGCGGTTTCACCTGGGGAGCTCCCGCTAATGCCGCTGTGGGATCATGACATCCGACGGGATGGGGAGCCGAGGCGGCTTCAATTGGACGGGCGGCCTGATGATTACGGAGCAATGGCACGTCGACCGGGGCTTTCGGACCTTGCAGACCTGCCGATGTCCGAAGAGCTTCGGGACGTCCCTGGAAGCCTGGGGAAGTCCAATGGAAGCTTGGCTCGATGGCCGGGGTGGTGGGTCTTGAACGGGAGTCTGCCGGATGAACATGATTCTTAAATCTGCATCTCGGTTCCAAGCATTGATATGTCTGGTAAAATATATGTGGTTATCTTTCTCAGGGCTCGTTTGATGTTCCAAGGGATTTGAGCAAATACTCAGCAATAATGCAGGTCTAAATATGCCACGCACTGAATAATAGCACTTGAATATTTCAGCCTGTTATCCAGACAAAGCTGCCCCCAATGTTTCATTGTAAATCTGCCAGATGCCGCCAACTGAGAAACACAAGATCCAAGACCGAGCACGTCGCATTGTCGGTCTTTGGGTTTGAATTGCCAAATCTGAAGGTACGGACGAATCAGAGTGCGCCCCGAACGTCAGGCAGGCACCGGACGGTTTGCGTACACCTTCCTGCCTGTTGTAAGTCAGACAGCTTCACCACACCTTAACTCACCGCCATCGCAAACTCCAAGACCATTCCTTCTCACAACCACGACCAAATTGCCATCTGCACCAATTCCGCCGAATCACCACAAACCCATCAAAACACCATCGACCCCCCCAAAAAAAACCCATCATGCCCGCCGAAGGAGTCTACTTCAGCCCCAGCGGCAAAAAGACCTTCATCCCCCTCGAAAACAACCCGGACGTCTTCACCCCGCTCATCCACGACCTCGGCATCTCCCCCTCGCTCGGCTTCTACGACGTCTACTCCCTCGACGAACCCGCCCTCCTGTCCCTTATCCCCCGCCCCGCCCTCGCGCTCATCTTCATCACGCCCTCGCCCATGTACCACCAGGTCCGCGCGCAGGACGGCACCCGCCTCGCGCACGACGGGGTGACATACGCCGGCGCCGGCCCCGACGAGCCGGTGACCTGGTTCCGCCAGACGATCGGCAACGCGTGCGGGCTCTACGCTCTGATTCACGCGGTGGCCAACGGGGAGGCGCGAGAGTTTGTGAGCAGGGGCAGTTTGATGGACCGGTTGCTGGAGAAGGCGGAGCCGTTGGGCTGGGAGGAGAGGGCGGCGGTGCTGTATGAGAGTGAGGAGCTGGAGGAGGCGCATATGAAGGCGGCGAGGCGGGGGGATACGTATGTGCCGCCGGCGGAGGAGAAGCCGGGGTACCATTTTATTGCGTTTGTGAGAGGGAAGGATGGGCATTTGTGGGAGCTGGAGGGGGGCAGCGATGGGCCTGTGGATCGGGGGGTGTTGGGGGAGGGGGAGGATATGTTGAGCGAGGGGGCGTTGGAGAGGGGGGTGAAGAGGTTTATTGGGTTTGCGGATGGGAATTTGGAGTTTAGTGTTGTTGCTTTGGCGAAGAAGGAGGAATGAGGTGGTGGTGTTGTGGGATAGAGACAACGGCCTGGCATGGAGAGAGCGGCACATTACACTTGCATCTAATCACTCTTGTCAAGACAATACGAATGAGGACAAGAAACTTTACTGGGTTGAGGATAATTGTATAAGTCTATGTTCTACTATCCAAGAGTACTTACCGTCCACTCCTAGTCACCTCAATCCTTCTTGTCCATCCAGGGCACACACGCCTCATAAACACCCTTGAGATTCTCCCACTTGGTATACCTCTCAAACAACCCCTCGTCCACCGTCCTCAACGACTGCAACCCTCCCGCAATAAAAAAGTCCGTCAAACTGGGCGAATCCCCGCCCACAAACGCCTTCCCGCCCCGAACCTCCTTCACCAACTCATCAAACTCCCACAGCCCCTCCTGCGCCTTCTCCCACACACGCTCCTCTCCCGCCAGCACATCCTCCAGCGTCTTGCCCCCGAGGCCCGCCTCCCTGCTCCGGCGGAAGTACTCCGCCGCGCGGGGCGAGAGCATGCCCGGCTCACGCGGCATCACAGACGTAAACGCAATCGGGCCCGCGACATCGCGCAGTTTGGCGATGATCTCGGCGTCGCGGGGGGTGGACTGCGGCAGCGCGGGGGAAGGGTAGGTCTCCTCGAGGAACTTTGCGATGGGGAGCGAGTCCATGATGTGGGTGTCCGAGGGGAGGTGGTGGATTGCGGGGACGGTGTACTTGTGCTTGCCCTGGGGGTACGGCGGGATGGCGAGGGCGGAGAGGGTGGGCTCGATGTCGGGGAACTCGAGGAAGACGGTGCGGTAGGGGATGCGTTTGTAGTTGAGGACGAGGCGGATGCGCCAGACGGCGGGGGAGAAGCAGGTGTTTTTGGTGCAGGCGAGGTCGTAGAGGATTATCTCGGGGGTTGGTGTTGAGGCCATTTTTGGATGTGGTCTAAGTGAGGATGTCGCGATGTTATTGCTGAGGGTCTGCAGTGTGGTTTTCGAGGAAACGGGCACATGGCTTTGCTTATAAGCACACCGCGTCGCGTTAAATCCCGCCCGAATGCAGTGTCCGGCGCAGTAGTGCTGACATTGCGCTCGGTCGCAGACGAAAGGCACATGTCGTCCGAAGTCCCCTGGTCACCTTCCTCACCTTACACCTGCCTAAACTGCATGCTCACCGAGATGTCAGTCCACCACACCGAGGTGAGAGGTAGGTTTAAGGCAACTTAGGTGAGGGGGTGAGGGGTAACTTCCCAGTTGGTTCGCTTTGGCAGGGCGAGCTGTGCTCAGCCTTGAACCCCACCACCCGCACTGGCCAGCCACCCCGGCCCCTCCCACCCAATCAGGGCCGGCCGCCGGTCCAACCATCGAAACAGCTAGAAGGCACTCGGGTGGTGAGCTTTTGGGCCTGTTCTGGGGCTCTGTTTTGCCTTGCCTGACTGAACCCCGCGGCCTGAAATCTTGACCTCCCCCCTCTGCATCTTCTTCTCACCACGGTTGAAAACCCTCACGAATGCCCCCCTTTCGACGAACATACCCGCCACTGTAATTACAAGCTGCTGTTTTTGTTTTTTGTTCACTTTTTTCCAAACGTTCATTCGCAAGGCATAGCACGAAAACAAACACACATCAGCCATGGCTTCCGCAGACGAGCTCAAGGCTCTCGGCAACAAGGCCATTGCCGAGAAGAACTTTGACGAGGCTGTGTAAGTAGCTCGGAATATTCGACATGGGAAACGAATTTCAGAACTGACAAGAAACCGTGCAGCGCCAAGTTCACCGAGGCCATTGCCCTCCAACCCGAGAACCACATCCTCTACAGCAACCGTTCGGCCGCTTACGCCTCCAAGAAGGACTGGCAAAAGGCGCTGGACGACGCGAACAAGACGACAGAGATCAAGCCCGACTGGCCCAAGGGCTGGGGACGCAAGGGAACCGCCTACTACGGCCTGGGCGACCTGCTCGCTGCCAACGACGCCTACGAGGAGGGACTCAAGGTCGACCCCAACAACGCCGGCCTGAAGAAGGATCTCGCTGCTGTGCAGAAGGCTATGAAGGCGGAAGCTGGCGGTGGTATGTTCTTACCTGCATGACCTGCTACCTTTCGAGAAGCTAACGACAACAGACGCCGGCGACCCGGGTCTCGGCCTCGGCAATATGTTCAACGACCCCCAGCTCCTCCAGAAGCTCGCCGCGAACCCCAAGACGAGCTCATTCCTCTCCGACCCCTCCTTCATGGCCAAGCTCCAGCAAATGAAGGAGAACCCCAAGGCCTCCCCCGACCTCTTCAGCGACCCCCGCATGTTGCAGGTCCTCGGCGTCCTCATGGGCGTCGACATGCAGATGGGCATGCCCGACGAGATGCCCGGCGGCTCCAAGGACACCGAGATGCCCGACGCACCTGCTCCCCAGTCAAAGCCCGCTGCCCCCAAGAAGGCACCCACCCCCGAGCCGGAACCCGAGCCCGAAGAGCTGGACGAGGAGGCCCTGGAGAAGAAGAAGGCCAAGGAGGCCGCCGACAAGGAGAAGGCCCTGGGCACTGAGAACTACAAGAAGCGCAACTTCGACCAGGCCATCGAGCACTACACTAAGGCTTGGGAGCTGCACAAGGACATCACCTACCTGAACAACCTGGGCGCCGCCTACTTTGAGAAGGGCGACTACGAGAAGGCCATCGAGGCGTGCACCAAGGCCGTCGAGGAGGGCCGCGCCATCTACGCCGACTTCAAGACAATTGCCAAGTCGTACGCCCGCATCGGCACCGCGTACGAGAAGCAGGGCAACCTCGACCTCGCCATCGAGAACTACAAGAAGTCGCTCACGGAGCACCGCACGCCCGACGTCAACGCGAAGCTGCGCGCCGCGGAGCGCACCAAGACGGAGCAGTCGCGCCTCGCGTACATCGACCCGGCCAAGGCCGAGGAGGCACGCGAGGAGGGCAACAAGAAGTTCAAGGAGAGCGACTGGCCGGGCGCGGTGGCGGCGTACAGCGAGATGATCAAGCGCGCGCCGGACGACCCGCGCGGCTACAGCAACCGCGCCGCGGCGTTTGTCAAGCTGCTCGAGTTCCCCAGCGCCGTCGAGGACTGCAACACGGCCATCAAGAAGGACGCGACCTTCATCCGCGCGTACATCCGCAAGGCGCAGGCCTTCTTCGGCATGCGCGAGTACTCCAAGTGCGTCGACGCGTGCACCGAGGCGGCCAAGGTCGACCTCGAGCACCACAAGGGCGCCAACGCGCGCGAGATTGAGCAGCAGCAGCAGAAGGCGTTCAACGCCATGTACTCGGCGCGGGAGAACGAGACGGAGGACCAGACGCGGGAGCGCCTGGCCAAGGACCCCGAGGTGAGTAACCGCCACGACAAGATTCCTTCCGTCCGTGAAAGAGATACTAACGAGTTATCGCACAGATTATGAGCATCATGCAGGACCCCATCATGCAGTCCATCCTCCAGCAGGCGCAGTCGGATCCGGCCGCGCTGACGGAGCACATGAAGAACCCCGAAATCAGGTCAAAGATCCAGAAGCTGGTGGCGGCGGGAGTTATCCGCGTCGGTCGGTAAGCCGGGGTGGTTGGAAAGGGAGAGGCGTTTGTGGTGGATGGGTGGGCGAGGGAAGACATGAGGTAAAATGGTCATGTGTAATGGTTGGACGATGAAATGCTTTGACACCAAAAAAAAGTTTTCACTAGGTCATTCGTAGTGGTTGCGAAATGTGACCCCGACAATGGTGATTTTCCCACGTGAGAGGCGCGACCCCGAAATGTCTCAAACGCCTGGCTGCATGACCGATCGCCTTGGATCTCAGAGAGCGTCCGGTGTCTGAGGTTATTGAGGCAGCGCCGGCACTTGCCAGATTTTAAGACCAGGACCCATTTCGCCGCGCTTTTTCGTGGTCGGATGAGGTCCCGTTATTGTGCGCTCGTGTAAGTGTCACCCGCTTCACGATGACTGTCAGCGGGACGGCGCGAAGTGGTTTTCAGATGAGGAGAGATGGCGACTTATACAGGATGATTCTCTTTCCTTTGCTTCTCGAGTTTACTTTGATTTGAATTTGGTCTCATCTAAATCTATGCGAGGCTGTTTTACTCAACCGCAGCCATGGATTCCCACTCTCCCATGAAAGAAGGTAAACCACCTCTCTTCCCTCACTCTCCTCCATACTGACGATGACAAGCATACATCCAGCTCATAGAAGTAATCGCCACCTCTCCCCCGGACCCGCCATCGCCTGCTCTCCACCTCATCGCCTCGCTCCCCTCCGTCCTCCGCTACGTCGACGAAGATAACCGCACCGTCCTACACCACGCCGCCCGCCTCGGCCGCCCCGAGATCGTCCGCGCCGCCATCTCCACCGCCGGGCCGGATGCCGTCGTCGACCCCCTCGACGCGGACAGATGCACGCCCCTGCACCTCGCGAGCCGAAATGGCCATCTGGAAGTTGTAACGGCCCTCCTCGCCGCGGGCGCCGACGTCCGCGCGGAGGAGAGCTTCGACGAGACGCCGCTGCACGAGGCCGCGCGCAACGGGCACGCTGAGATCGCAAGAGTCCTGATCGCGGCTGGCGCGGTTGTGGACGCGCCGAATCGCGACTGCGGGACGGCGCTGCACGTTGGCGCGAGACGCGGCATGGAGGGCGTGGTGGGGGTGTTGCTTGAGGCGGGCGCGAATCCGGCGACGAGGGATGCGGTGGGGGATACGCCGCTGCATGACGCGGCGCGGGGCGGGCACGAGGGGGTTGTGATGGCGTTGTTGGAGACGGGGATGGTCTCCATCGAGGCGCAGAACGCGAACGATTTCACGCCCTTGAGCGTCGCGGCAAGGCATGGGCGGGAGGCGATTGTGCGGATGCTGGTTGAGCAAGGGGCGGACGTGGATAGTTTGTCGAATGAGTATTGCACGCCGCTGCACCAGGCGGCGTCGGAGGGGCACGATGGGGTGGTGAGGATACTGATCGCGGCGGGCGCGGATGTGGATCTGCAGGACCGCGATGAGCAGACGGCGCTGCATGCGGGCGTGATGTTTGAGCACGCGGCGGTGGTGGCGAGTTTGCTGGCGGCGGAGGCGGATGTGAATTTGAGGGATACGGAGGACTGTACGCCGCTGCACCATGCGGTGAAGAACGAGAACAAGGCGATGGTGCGGGATCTGCTGGAGGCCGGGGCGGATCCGACGGTGATTAGCGCGACGGGGGAGACGCCGCAGAGTTTGGCGAGGGTGCTGAATCGGAATTCGATCGCGGATTTGTGTGAGGCGCCGCAGGTGAAGGTGAGGCAGGGGGTGGTGTCGAATTTCCGGCCGAAGAGGTGTAGGCCGCCGGGCAGGCCGAATCAGGAGGATGAGAGGGAGGCGTGCCGGCATTTTAAGGGGCTGTTTTGGTGTCCGACCAGCGAGGTGAGGTTTGAGGGGCTGAGTGTGTGGGATATGCTGTATGATCCGGAGACGGAGCTGCGGTTGACGCCGAGGGTGCCGGCTGTGGTGGGGACGCCGAAGGGTGGTGGGACGGCGACGCCGGTGCGGAGCCCCGGGGCGAGTCCGGTGCGCAGCCCTGCGGTGTCGCCGGGGGCTAGTCCGGCTGCGAGCCCGCCGCGGAGCCCGCTGCTTTCGCCCCCGGGAACGACTGCCAGGGGGTTGACGATGAAGGAGATGAAGAGGGGCCAGCAGCATCGACGGCGCAAGAGTTCGTACGCGAGCCGGATGCCGGAGAAGCCCGTCAAGCGGTGGCTGCACCTGCCTGCGAATAATGTGGCGTGGGTGATGGATCTGGTGCAGCGGGTGTGCGCGATGGATCATAGGACAGACGCGGATTGTAACCGGATCATGGCCTTTATCGAGGAGACGTTCCACGAGATGCGGACGGGGGAGTTCTACCGCCGGCCGCATTTCAAGATGGAGGCGGCTGCTGCTGCTGCCGAGGAGGCGGTGGGCCTTGGTGTTGGACCGCAGACCCCGCCCATCGCGCAGCCCACGACAACGCCTGGTGGGAGGATGTTCTCGATGGTGCTGCCCATAATCGACGTCGACATCGACGAGGGCACGAAGAACAGCCTCCGGAACGTGCAGATCGGCGACGAAGCGCGGCTGATGCGGCCTCTCGAGATGGTCGCCGGCAACGACAGACGCGTGGTAGTCCCCAAAGGAGCTGCCGGGGGTGGGACGCAGCGACGACACCCCCTAACCGCAATGCCGACGAACCTGCAACACTACCTCTTCCCGCACCTCGCGCACTTCGACGCCATGGCCAAGCTGCGCGCGAGCTTCACCAAGTCAGAGTACCACGTCCCGCGGCCGCTGGACCAGTCCTACCACGAGGCCCTCAGCGCGGCGGACCTGGAGCTGCGCAACGAGAGCCAGGTGCTGTTCCGGTACCTGCGCCGCGTCGAGGGGCGGTTGGCCGCAGAACAACAGCAGCAGCAGCAGACGGCGGAGGAGGCGTGTCCGCCGCCGCTGGTGGAGGACGCGCAGGGGCAGGGGAAGAGCCCGTTTGAGAGGCACGTGCAGCGGACGTTCTCGCGGCAGGCGAGCTCGAAGCAGAAGAAGACGGACGGGACGAAGGCGGAGCTGGGGAGGATGGCGGGGCGGCAGGACCAGGCGAGTAGTGTGCAGGCGAAGATTTCGAGGGAGAAGAGGAGGATGGATACGGAGAGGCGGAAGCAGATTTTGTGTGTGGCGCAGCTTTGGGTGTGGAGGATTGACGAGAGTGAGTTATCGTGCCTCTTTCATTGGGAAGGGATTGTTTACTGACGCTGGTGCAGATACGATCATCACTGCGTTCCCTGACCGGTGGGATAACAAGAACGCCAAGACGCTGCTCAACGAGATCAAGCACCGTGTTCTGGGGATCAGGGACTTGAGGTCTGAGGACACGGATATGATGCGGATTGTGGAGGGTATCCTCGAGAGCGCGCTGGGATACAGCGAGGAGGAATTTCACTTTCAGTTTGAGGGGCCGAAGAGTTATTGCACTGTCTTTGCCTCTTCGATTGCACATGTTGTAAGTCAAGACACCACCAGATTTTGGTGGTCATGTACGCTGACGATGGCCAGTCCAACGAGGCGATGAAGCGCTACGCCGAGTTCAAGGCGTCCATCAAGAAGATGGGCACGTCCAAGACGGTGTTGGATGACCTGAGGGCAGAGATTGAGCTCCTCCAAGAGATTGACGATATCCGCGAGGAGATCAACATGATTAAGCGGGTGCTACGATCGCAAGAGCGCGTGTATGAAGAGTTCAGGGGCTCGGAGATTGGGGAGAAGTGCGGGGATGGGAAGGATGCGGCGAGGAAGGCGTTCAAGCATCCGACCTTGGACTTCTTCAAGAGGTTGGAGGAGGATGCCAATCGTGTGCGAGATTCGGTGAGTTCATGTTGCCCGCCAGGAATCGGGCAGATGGGGATGCTAACAAATGACAGATCACAACACTGCTGGACCTCAGACAACGCGAGGCGAACATCGAAGAAGCTCTTTCCGCGAGCGAGCAGTCCAAGATTCTCTTCATCTTCACTGGTGCCACAGTTGTTTTCGTAAGTAACACTACGCTGGTGGGACCTAACACAAGCTCACGGCATTCAGGCGCCTCTTTCCTGGGCAACAGGCATCTTCGAAGTCAGCATTGAAGGGCTGGCAAGTCCCACAACCGCAGGCACTCTAATCATTGCTTGTGGTCCGTAGCATTCATGCCCTTCCCCGTGTGTTGTGGAAGCTGACCTGTTGCACAGTTCTGAGTCTTTTTGGCACATTACTTCTGATCGCCCTCTCCCTGCAGATCTATGAGTTCATCACGCAAGGCAAAGCAAAACAGCTCAATCAGCGCATTTGGCAATTCCTGGAAATCAGAAAGAATGAGATTTCGTCTTCTAGTTCGAAGAGCTCTCCGCCTTCATCTTTGGACGCATCAACACAGTTGAGCAGACAAAGAAGATCATCATTATCACAGCCTGTTGCCGCGACTGCAATGAGTGAGAAGAAAAGCGTCAGGAAGAGGCTTGCCGCTCTGAGACCGAGACATCGGGGCAGGGATGAGGAGAAGGGAATTTCTGTAAATTAAAGGCCTGCTATTCGCCGTCTTTGCATTGGTGTACTGGCGGTGTGTACGGCTTTCGCAATAGTCTTAATTAGGTAGGCCAATAGTTTAAACGCTTTCCTCACCAAGCGTATCCCAGTCTTGCAATCTCGTGGTTCTTGGGGGCCAAATACCAGATGGCAAGTCTCCTAGGAAAGTGACAAGCCAAGGACGTCAGCAACACAACCGATGACAAATCGAGAAGTCTCCAGTGGCGAGGAGGCGTTGAGTATACTGATTGGTAGTGGTTGTACGGGGATTGCCTCGAAGGTCCAAAGTGCAAGCAGGTAATTAGCAAGGTCACAGGCAAATGCCAGCTTCGCGTCGTGCAGCTGAGCTCTTCTGCAAAGTTAACTGGCTTAAACAACCCATGCCGGCCAAGGGGTAATGCAGTGAAATCTAATCAAGTGATACCTTTCACAAATATTATTCGCATATATTCATCAGAGATACAACGTATTGCCATTCGAGGAAAGGCTTGCAGCTGCATATCTGTCAGTGGATATTCACTCTGCAGTTGTTGCACTTCGTGAAACCACAAGCTGATGGACTTTTATTTGTTGACAAAAGCCATCAGAAGCCCTCGTTCACCTGCAGCACACAAGCAGCATCGTTTCTCTTCATTCTGAACGCAATGCAGCATTCGGACGCGCTAGAGGGTCGTTACATGCCTTCGCATAATGGGTTTTGTGAAAGCGGAAGCCAACAACACTCTGACCAAGATTATCGCGAGGGCCCGATCGAGTTGGAAAGTCTTTCGGCCGTATCGAGAGCAAGCACCTTGGCGATAGACGGCACTGAGGAAGAACGACACAGGGAGAGACTACCGTTGGAAAATGACAGACTCATAGATGACACCAATCACGCCTCTCTCTCAGACGAGTTCATCGAGCCCCAGAGTTGTACTCATTGCTCTACAGAGGAGATCAATAATCCAAACCCGGCTGAACAGCCACTGGGTTGGATGGCGGAACAGGTTCATCTGAAGCAGTCGGCGACCTGGGGCCCGACTTGGCTCCAGACTTCAGTCCTCCTTGGATTTGTGGTACTATTCTCCGTTCTTACTCTGGCTCTTTGCGTCATAATCGGCTACTCCTATCGACATAACGGACTTTACACATCTCGAACTCGATTTGGGTATGGGTGGCGCTTTGGTCCTACAGCAGGTTTGTGATTCTTGTGTTGTTTCTCATTATCGTGGAGAGCCTGAGATTAACTGATGTTCGTATTTAGTTCTTACCATTGTATCTGCGCTGTGGGCAAGAGTGGAGATGCAAGCTGGCATCTACATGCCCTGGATTATTTTGCTCCGGGGTCAATCATCTGACGAGGTGGACTTCGGCCTCGACTACACTGGCATGATGTCGCCGATCATTCTGTATCAGTCATATCGACGAAGACACTACCTGGTATTGATTGTGACATTCGTATCAATACTTCTTAAAGTCCAAATTGTACTTGCTCCTAGTCTTTACCGTTTCGCCGCTATAAACACCACGACGGAGGTTCCCCTACAGGTCCTCGACGAATTCAGATTCGATTTAGGCGACACTTTTACGTATACAAATGATAGATATGGGCCCGCGATGGACCACAGTTCGTATTACGCGTCTATAGCGAGGCACTCCTACAACATCTCCTATCCTTTTGGTGTAACACCAAATGCCATCTACCAAACATTCGAGCCCAGGGGTACGGCGCAAGCACCAATCACCACGACTGTCAAAGGAATTCTTGTGGAGATGCACTGCCTCAAGCTAGATACTTACAGTGTCGAAGCACAACGGATCTTCAACGAAAACGGAACCTTTTTTCAACTCAACGTTACTCTTCACTTCAACAACTGCCAACCTATTCCGATGGGTACACCCAGGTATAGCATGGAAAACTACGACCCGAATGAAGACGATAGCATCTACTGGACGGTCAAAGATACTCTTAACCAGACACGTCCGTGTCCGAATCTGCCTCAACAGCAAAGGCAGGTTCTTTACTTTGCAGGTGGACGAGGACCTTCTGTTATAGATCGGTCTGTTCCTTGGTTCAACTCCGCAGCGGCTGTTATTTGCTCTCCCCAATCGACGCTATCCCAGGTGGAGATTGTCGACGACGGAGCCAATCCACGCCTCAAACCTTTGGCTAACGCCTCCCGTGAACCATTCGAGATGGGCGATATTTGGTCCATGGTGACCAACTCCATACCTGGCGCAGAGGGAAGCCAAAATTGGATAGAGCACAAGGACGGCATCTTGGACTTCTGGGGCCCTGCGGGAGTATGGATGAATCTCAATGGCGTGAGCCCAAGGCCAGCTGTTCCGCCACTCAACACGACTAACCTGCTGTACGACTCAATGATGGGTCTCACAAACGAGCTTGGCCCACGCATTGCTCACTATTATCTGCGAAGAGACGCTATCAGTGAGCACCGCGGTCGTCAACTGGTTGGAATTGACAAACTGGAAGTGAATCAGCAAATTGGTCAGGCCATGCTTGGTATCCTTGTTGTCACCATCATTTCCGTGGTGGCTGTGGCCATTCGATACAAGGGTCTCAAGATATGGCACAGAGATCCCGCAACGGTGACGGGAAGCCTGATTTTCTTCAAAAATCATTCGGAACTGTTCTCCCAACAATCTGATTCATTCTCCCACGAAGCCAACTTACTTTGGGGTCAAAACAACTACACTCCACACGTTCTGAAAACATGGGTACAAGCAGTGTTTGCAGTCTTCATCTTTGGTCTCATTGTTACATTGGTCATTACCCTTGAAATGTCGCAAGCCCACAATGGCATAGCAACTACTCAAGGGTATTGGAGTGTGCTATGGACTTCGATTCCAGTACTCATGGTGCTTGTGGTGTCTTTATACACGACGGCGTGCGATACAAACCTGAGGGGGCTTGCAACTCTCAATGATCTTCATCAAGCGCCGCAAAATGCGGAGCAGCTCGACAATTCGTTGCTAGACATGTTGGGTGTACGGGTTTTGGTGAAGTGTCTTCGAAGTGGAAACTGGACGGTTTCACTTTCGCAATCTTTGGCCCTTTTGTGCGGACTTTTGACAACCTTTGCCTCCATTCTGTTTACCGTCGAATCCATTCCCCAAAAGACTAGGATTCAACTGCGACAAGAAAGCTGGTTCGCTGACACCAGAAACGGTCCGTCCAGAAGCAACCGGGAAAATGTGGGGAGCCTTATCTTTCGAAAAGGGGAGGCAGATCTCTCTTACCCAAAGAATACTTTCGACAACCTGCTCTTCCCGGTCCTGAGTGACGTTCCGACTTGGAGTATCGAACACACTCACAACGTTACAATCGAGGTATCGATGCCATCGGCAACCCTTCTCGCCTCTTGCGAAAAGATACCTAACAATACTTTTGATATTACGACAGAGATGAATTACGCGTCAAGTGATGGAAACGTTATCTTGGGACGCGCTAACGTGAGCTTTCCATTCACCTGCCGGAACGGAACTTCATTTAGACACAACACAACTCTAGCACAGTTCGGCATCCGCGACCCAGCTATGAGTCATGAAATCTTTGCGCATACGGTATCTACTGATAGAAGTCAAGACTTAGAAATTCTATGTGGAGAATACTACGATCCGACGTATTATCAATGGAAAGACACGAATAGCTGGAAAAAGGTGGCCTTGTCACAACACTCATTATCGCGAACGTACGCGTGGGGTGGGGTGAATCACACAAGTCACAGTATCACTTCATTGGCCATGTGGACATGCAATTACACATGGGCTAAAGTCATGGTGGATGCGAGTATGATATCGGTCGACGGGGAGCTTGTTGTTGACCACAGCAGGCCACCTCGCCGGAATGAGTCCTCCATCTCTCCTTGGACTCCACCATTCTCTCTTCCTCCTTTGTATTATGCCTCGAAAAACAATGTCCAAGGTGGCTCCATATTTCCCGATCTCAGGATCACCATCAACAGGATGAAACAAAACAGATCATTTATATTCGACAGAGACTTCGAGGTTCTCCTCCAGCCACATGGAAAGTTTCCTCTTGAAGCATTTGTTGATCCTCAGAGGGAAAGCGATATTACGAAGGCCTTAAACTATTGGCGTAGCTTTCCAAGTGCCCAACTAGCAAACCTCGAGAACCGACACTTCATTGGGGATAAACCGGGAACGACGCAGTTTCCCTCCGAAGGTCTCCCACTTGTTGAAGCAGTCATAGTGGATAACGACAGACGACGACTTGTCCAAAACGTGTTTGCAAGCTATGCCCTGATGGCGATTCTGGTTCTCGTTGCTCTTGTTTACATATTTATACTCTTTGCTTCCACGGTGGAGAAGAAGCGGCGCCGAGGGAAAAGTATATCCCTCGCAATGGGTGCCAAAGGACTTGCACCCGGGGATTTCAGAAGCATCGAGAAAACAGTTGCACTCTTGCTTCCTACGAATGCCACCGAATACATTCCAGCTACTCCCGAAGGCATCTCCAGCACCGAATTCGACAACAGAATTGCGCATCTAGCATTTCGGCTAGGATGGTTCCATCGGGTTTCTAACAGCACAAAATATTTCACAATTGGTGTCATAGGGGATGAAAACTTTGTGTTTATAAGCAACAAGGATGCTGAGACCGTTCAAGAGGGACAAACCAAAGGGGCGAAAACCTTAGGCTCTTTGGTTTACAACTAGTCTTATCTGTGGATTCGCGTGGCGGGGAGAAGATTTGGACCGTGCCGAACGTGACGAGGAGGAAGTATTCGGAGGAGAGCGGAC
Organism: Colletotrichum sp. SAR11_59; assembly: GCA_025328345.1. Taxonomy (NCBI): domain Eukaryota; kingdom Fungi; phylum Ascomycota; class Sordariomycetes; order Glomerellales; family Glomerellaceae; genus Colletotrichum; species Colletotrichum sp. SAR11_59. The sequence continues at coordinate 80,270 of JAKMXC010000141.1, read as the reverse complement.
CGTCTTTGGTGCTGTTCTCCGCGGACGTGATTGAGGATAAGGATCAGCCGCTCACAAGCAAGGCCGACTGACCCGTGATCAAGTCACCGGCCAAGGCCTCGGCCAAGCTGAAGACGTCCAAGATCAAGAACCTCGAGGCCGGGCATTTCGTTCGTAAATGCAAGTCGTATACGACCCAAAGGCACGTCCCGCCCGGCCACCGGATCAGGGAGCGCAACTTGCAAGCGCAATGGGGAGAACTCCAAGAAGGCTTGCTGCAACTGCAACTTCGCCATTGCCAGGCGACAACAACAGCAGTCTTTCTCCTGACCGTCCAACAAAGCGCTCAAAGCCCGGCAGCCTATCGTCGACGTGTGGAACAGGCAGCACCACACGTCCTGGAGCAGCGGCTGGCCACAGTAACGAGCCTGTAGCGTGTAGTGCGAACGCGACGAGTACCCAGGAGCGCTCGTCTGTCAGGCTTGCGATACACCGGCTCGACCCGTCTCATCCCGGCAACGGAACATAGAGGCTTGGCTCTTTGGTGGCTGTCTGGAGCACGACGAAGAGCACCTCGTCTTCGAGGGATCTATCGGAACCTACATTGACGGATGCCCGACCTACGCCGACGATGAGGCCAACGACCCGAGTTTCCCCGACCACTGCGCTCTTGAGTAGCTTTTCAACGGCAGCTCTCTAGAGGCGAACATCGAGTCGTTGAGCTAAGCTTTGGATATCGCCGCTGAGGTTGCTAGTCAATCGCTTGTGTTGCTATGTCATTCTCCTTTTGCGATTTATTCCGCTTGTTGCTATTTGTTTGTCTTTCTCGTCGCTCGTTACCCCTCCAGTGGTTGCAGTTATTATTGTAAGATATATAAAAAAAGACTGAAAAGAAAGGAAGCAACACCCATATGCAGGCACCATCTAGGCCCGAAGCCTGTTTCCTGGCATCCCTGTAGTTGCAGTTGGGCCGTGGTCGTATCCCTGTAGTTGCAGTTGGGCCGTGGTCGTCACAATCACTTAGTTAGAACGACTGGGGTCAGAATTTAAAAGGAGACACATAAGCCTTCGAGATCATCTGGCCAATAATAAGCAGCCGCCAAGTCTAAACACCCAATCTAGTCTAGGGCATCTGCGTGGTCTGGGGCATTTCAGAAGCCTGACGACTCTCATCAGCCTGAGTCCTGCCAGGCCTTAACATCGACAACAAAACCGCATCCGGGTTGCGAATACGTCAACTGAACCGTCCATTTCTCAGGGACAAAACCACAATTCGGCATACGATCGACATAATATCGTCGGAAGCATCAAGCGATACTATGAGCTACTTTCCAAGATGGTCTCGATCAGACCTGAACACATCGCATACCCTGCTGAAGGAGGCTGGGGCGACGACATCATCCCCCTCGAGAAGCTGCGACGCCTCGGTTTCAACGACACGATGATTGACTTGGCCCGGCATCTTCCGTATGTCACCAGTCGCAGGCCCGTGTTCCCGTCCACCCAGACCATCAACTATTTCCATAATGGATTTCGTGGGCCCGACGAGGATTATCAACTCAGAGACCCCAATCTCGTTGGACTCTGGCCGTTGCCAGAGGAAAGAATCCCCCAAGGCATAGTTCCACTGTCCCAACCGCTGGGAGGAGACAGGCTAGGGACGTGGTGGTTACTCGATACTAATACAGGTGGGTCAATAATAGGCCCTTCGATCGGGCTGGATGTCCCCCTCATCTAACCCTTTCGCATCAAAGGTGAGATCACTGCCCACGACGCCTACATCTCGAGACCAGAGGAGGAGATACCAGAAAACGAGCAATGGCGCACGGCCAGACCCGTGCCCGCCGTCGAATATTTCGACGGGTTGTGCGAAGACATGATCTCGCTCGAGATGTTCCCCGTGCCAGGTGATTCCAGCGGGAGCGAATGGCAGGTGTGGCAACCGAAATGGATGCGTGCTCATCAGAAATGGGTAGATGTGAGTATACACTCTCTGTGATGGATCATGAGTAGAGTACGCCCATATACTAAGTTGACGTACAGGAAGCACAAGAAATCTATCGGAAGTGCCGATGGCCGAACTTACAGAGATTCCAGCGTCAGAAATGCCGCAGGCTTCTGATTGAGATGCAGGACAGACTCACGGCTGAGGATGATGAGGAGCGAGAGAGGAGAAGCGCAGTTGCTTCGGAGGCCTGAAGATGAAACATCAGGCAATTTACTATAGGCTGAGCAGGGATAGGAACGTTTTCAGCAGGTTTTGGAACGACGCCCCGTATCATGTTGACCCAAAATTGCTGATCTCCATCGAGAGCCCAGAGAGAAGCTTGGGACTTGAAAGTCCCAGACGCAATTACGCCCTATGAAGATCTTTCTCCGTGAAACCTCTGGCTGGTACAGTGATCTAGTGAGCACGTGTGCTTTGGAGCGGAGGGCTTGCGACATGGCGTTTGATATCTCTGGAGTTTTGAAAATCACATCTGGAAGTTTTGTCCTGATCACGAATGTTTATTACTCCTTTCTCAGGAAGTCGAAGCCCCCTGAGCATGGACTACAATCTCGATACAACTAGACGGAGACAATCAAATGAAAGTAAGATCTAACTTGCCATCTTCGTTTTCTTTTCAGTGCTCGGTATTACCCAGACTTCAGTCGTCGATCACCGCGTGAATGTTGCAACGCGTCTCGCCTTGAGTGACTTCACATTTCCCTTTGGGAACACATTGCATGTTGGAAAAGACTGAGACTTAATCAAGAGACCCTGAGATTTGGCTCAGAGGAAAGTCAGTGGTCTGTAGATCTACGCCGAGCAGTAGGTATCACCAATGGATCATTATCTACCGAGCTGAAATATCATTTAGATCGTCTTTGTACGCATTGGTCTACATGTTTCGGTGAGACCCTTTTGAGGCTAGACTCTGATAGCGGAGGCAGTAAGAGACCAAACAGCATCCTACTGTTTCTGCATATTTTACAGAATGCCTTGCTACGCAACGATGACTTCTTAGATACATGCATCGAAGTAGTCTCAATGGAGCAATTCCTCGCGAAGACGGAACCGTCACACAGTGTGACAGTCTGGATTTCAATGTTTCCTGCGTATGCTGCTACACTTTCTTGCATCAAGGCCGTCATTGCACGCAGAACAAGGTGACAGAGACGGCCTAGGGCAAATCAACATTTATCTGCATGTCACAATAACTGTCGAGGTGGATTATCACCACCGTTCTTCCTATCCACTAGAACCCCAAACATCGTGGCCCCTGTCTACATGATGTACAGAGTCTGAAACATATGGTACGCCGGTATAAGACGATGTTTGGATGGCAGAATGGCCCGACACCGACCGAACCTATAAGGTTAGACAACCGCAGTAGATTATATGATATGAAAATTTGAATAAAGTAATAATATATTTGCAGAATGTTTAAGCGACGTCTCCTCCACAATCAGCAATGCCACATTGCTATCAAATGCTACGATGTCGGCACATGCATAAGACACGCGTCGTCACTGCCATAAGCACAGTCCAGACCATCTCAAATTGCAGCAGCCTTAAGGGTAGTTACTATCGATAGTAATATGGAAAGGCTTGTTCGTCTTCTTGACGTCACGTCCAACCGCCTTGGACGGCCCAACGCTCTCCACAATGGTGTCGAGGCCCTCTCCGGTGACGGTGAAGACGTTGATAGTGCCGGAGTTAGGAGGATCAGAGTTCTGGAAGCTGAACCTGTAGTTGATGCCGTCGATGGGCTTCACGAAAAAGAAGGCATAGGACTGGTTGTCGTAAACTGTTTCCGTGTTGGGCCAGGTCTCGATGGTGTAGTCAAGAATTCTCGTGTCCCTTGCCACGAGGTTGTGTGCCTCGGTCTCGCGGAGAGCGACGGACGGCAGTACCGTGGCTGCGGACAGCAAGGAGGTGGAAATGGCGATAGCGCGCATTGTGGATTGTTGGAACGCCTTGAAGATGGCGGTAAATAGTGTTTGTGGTTGGTAAAAGGTGGACAGGAGCGATTGGATGGTGTGCTTGAACAATGACATCGGAAGCCGTCCCTAGGGATATCTATGTCAATAGACAGTCGACCTTAGGATGCCTCGAGAAAAGACCTTTTGGACTCTAAACAATATGGCCTCACTTGGCCTCATCGGAGGGCCTGGTTGCGTGCTGCAGTTGTCCAAGAACCAGACCTCTGCACTTTTGAATCAGATCCGCAGATGGGTTACATTACGATTGACCAGACGAGTGGCACAATATCGGTGCATACGACCCAAAGAAGAGCAACGCAACTGATCTCGGAAGCACCGCGGAACCGAAAACACGCACCTCCTTCCGAATAGGGAGGAGTTATCCCGCCATGTCCCGTCATACTCCGTGATTCTGTTCAAGGTTGCGCATATGCATAAATTGGCATCTCCGACCAGCCCCACACACGAGGCGAGAAACTCTGAAATAAACTAGATTAGTCCGCAATTACGTTTTTGGCTGCCAACAGACCAAGCTTTATCTTCCGCACTCAGGCCACGATCGGCCGATCCCCCATGGCTTGATCTGCAAAGGCTGATGCCGTCATAACCAGGGGCAAGAGTAATGACATGCAAGACGCTCGAATGTTGATCTTTGAAGCCGAGGGTTCGAGGGGCTCCACGCTGTGACCTTCCGAGTGCAACATGAAATTATATGGAAATAGAGGAAGATTTTGCCAGTGAGTCCTACAGTCCCAAATGAGTCAGAGTTCAGTCATCACGAGGCCAAATCCAAATTTTAAGTCTGGTCCTCATATAAATTAAAGTCCATTACACAGGGTTTGCATAGCCAAAGTAATAATAGAGCTGGACAGGTTACAGGGCTCTTTGAACTTGTGCTTCGACGGAGGCCGGATACTTCAATAACTCAGATGTATGACACTGAATAAGGGACGCCTATGAAAGAGGCTTTCTTCTTTGGTGTTATGTCTCTAAGTCGTCATGTTTATCCAAAATACAGGCCCGCGTCTGAGTTGCTGGCTGAAAACCAGTATGACATGGAAAGCGGGAAGGAATGGGATGATGATTGCTAGGTAGTTTCCGTGCGTTTCCATTCGTCCTGCAGGTAAATAACAAGCTGTCGGCTGTAGCTCCTCATCTGTTGATGCCAGGCCGCCCACATCAAAGCCCTCATCAATCCCAGTTGGGAGGCCGAACCGGTGGTGACCCACATCAGAGTCTCAACCATCGGCTCGGGACTCTTCAGCGTGCCGACCGGAGACAATCCGCTTGCGATGGTGGTGTCCAATCGCTCCCCAATGAAGGCGGGATGTCCGTTCGGTTCGGGATCTGGCAAAACCATGTCCTTAGCGTATGCTGGATTTCAATTCTCGCTGCTACAGCTAGCATCCATGGTACGCTATGCTCCTGCAGATACGAGAAATTGGCAAGGTACTTCGCAAAAACATTGAAAGCTGGCAAGGGCTTGTAGTGATGGGCTCTCGTAAGATGCTCGGGGAATTTTATATTAAGGATGATAATCATGCGGGCGCAGCACTCCCTTTCAAAAGATCAGAGGTTCACAGTGGCGCAACAGTAGATATGTATAAACACTATGAGTTTCTTTAATTCTCTCAAGTCGCTTTTACGATGAGGTCTTTGTAACCTCTATACAAAATGAGTAGAATGAATAAAATAATGACAATAAAAAGAAAACAATAAATAACGAGCAAGATAAAACCAAAGAGGGTGTCATGAATGAAGAGAGTCACCGCAGCACTAGAGAGAGGAACAACAACAGAAACAAGGCTACAGTCACTGCAGCAAAATCTTGTACACATGGAAATCTTCAGAGTTGTATGCAGGAATATGCTAAACATATTACACAGCTGACGGTATATGACGTTCACATCTGTCTCAATCGTCATTCTCATCTATCTCACTGTGCTACTCTTCACAGGGACCTCTGCAGTACTCAGCGCCGGGGGGCGGAGGGCATCTCGCGCCATCGGGCACGATCCCACTAGCTCCGCCAGAGACACCCTCCCCGTTGAAGTAACACTTGCCGAGGTCATTCTCGCATGGGTTACCGGGTCCGGGGCAGCAGTATCCGTACGCGTTAATGTCAAAGTTGTAACACGCCACGGGCGCCACGGTCGGCTCCGCGGAGGTGGTGGTCGGCGGCGCAGGTGCAACAGTGGTGATGACCTCGACCAGCGAGGTGGGAGACGGCTCCACAGTCTCCAAGATGGACGTCGTGGACACGACGGGGGCGCCCTCCCAGTCGACCACGGGGACCGCGTCCATAAGGCCCAGGAAGGCCGTCTGGTTCATGCCGGACCAGTCCTCGCAGACTTTCTCGACCGCGGGGCCGTACGACTTTTGTGCCGGGGGCGCGCAGCTGGAGCTTGTGGCAGGCGCCGAACTGGTGGTGCTCGACTGTCTAGGCGTAGTTGACGGAGCGTCACCGGAAGGTTTGGGGTCCTTGGACGGGTCGCTGACGGTCTGGCCTTCGGGAACGGGAACGATTACACCGCCGAAGTTGGCGAGGCCGCCACCTGGACCGCCGAATGCGACTGCGCCGGCGGGTATGATAACGGCGACGGCGCCGGATACTTCGACAATCTCGGCGCTGGAAGAGGGTTTGGCAGAAGAGACTCTCGAAGCAGGGGCTGTTTTGCAGAAGGTTGATCAGCAATTATCCACGAGACTCAGTTGACGGAGATGGAACTTACGCTGTGAGGTCGAGCTAGGGAGCACTGGGGGAATGGGAGTGCGCGTGGCTGAAGCGGATGACGATGGTGGTATAGACGACATGGTCGAGTTGGAGAAGCTTATTTGTCGTCTCACCTTAGCCAAGGTAGACGGGCGAGAAGGGGCTTGGCAAGCGTTGGGTTGCTCATTCGTGATAGGGAAAGCCGTCACGTCGAGGGCGAAGATGGCGTAGTTCTGAGCATTCTTAGCCTTCTCAGCCGCAGATAAACGTGAGCAACTGTTATTTCGTATCAGTCCGGCCCTCGATTGTTCAAGTCTTGTTTGAATCAACCTACCAGTTTGCAGAGTAGCAATACTTAGATCTATCGTCGACGATGCCAAAGAACGGGTTATTGAGATCATCAGCTCGTTCACCGTCTCCCGTGGCGATAAGCATGTGCTGGACCTCGTGTACCAGAGCGAAGCCGCGTGACATATCCCCAACAGAGCCCTCGGCCCTCCAATTCTCAATCATCTTCTTGTTCGACGCACGCGTAGTATCAAAGAAGGTTTCACAGAGAAGCAGCATGGTGGTATTAAACACGGCTGCTTTGCTCTCCGTCGCGCCGTTCACGCCCGCTACCATGGCGCCATCTGCGCAAGGGCCCGTGGCGCCGGAGCAGCCAAAGACGAGACTGTTTTCAGTGACAGTGTTGGGAGGGAAGAAGGGCTCTGGCTTGAAGCGGAAGGCGGTCTCCACACTGGGAGGCTTGAGGGAGTCGATGACGACTTGGTAGTGTCTGTCTCGCAGGGTAGCAACTGAGGGGCCATCGCCGGCGTCTGACGGTGAGAGTATAGTCAGTGGTTATGAAAGATGAAGAGAGATAGAGGTGGGCATACCGGACCCGAACCAGTTGTAATAGGCCGGTGAGCTCAGAACATTAGGGTTCTTGAGCGCAGTGAGAGCTTCGTTTGCGAACTCGTGGGCGTCGACGACGGCCTGGTCGATAGTGAGGATTTGTTCAGGGGTGCATGACCACGTCCCCTTAATGATGACGGCTTCGGCATCGAAGCGGGCCCGCTTAACAATAGGTTCCTCCGCGGCTACGATTGGCGAGACGGCCAACAGGGAGCCTGCCAGGAACGAACGAAAAGTGAAAGACATGATGTAAGGACTGTATGAAAGAATGTGAGGCCTGACTTCATCTTCATTACCGTATCGGTCTGGAGGCTGTTAGGGATCTTTATATCGGCCCAACTTCATGACTGTTTCAAGCTTTGGCGTTTTTAAAATAACTCTATTATACAACGAGTTCGTACTAAAAGTCTTGCATAATTTGCTTCGTACCCATCAAACAACTGGCGAAGGTGTCAGAAGTCATGACCCTAGGAACCCAACTGCGTTGTGCTGCGAGCATGGAATAGTAATAGCAGCAGTCGACGGGGCCATGTGAAGATCAGGGTCAACATCATGACAGATGTCGGCCAGCTAGTCAGCCCTGTGACCGGCGCCAAGTGGAACTCGTAAGTGATTTGTATTCAAGGTTCAGGTCGTTGACGCCATGAGAAATTGCGGGAGAGAGGACGGTTCCAACTGTGGAGGCATTTTCCAAGTATTTTCCCCTTCAAAGGCAAAAATTCTGGCATCATACAACCCAGCGAGTCAGCAGATGGTCTTGGTATCTGCGATGAGTCCATAAGCCAAGAGTGATGCCCAAGCGTTCCTTCTCATGTTTTGCGTCAAGGTTGACAGTTAAATCTCGCGTAAGATCAGTTGCCAAGCGGAACAATATACGTTCACGATGGAATGAACAGAAAAGGGTTTTGTAAGTACAAGCAACGAAATCTTTCCCAGAGAACAATCCAGAAATGTAGCTCGCCGCTAAGAGCAGCCGATTTTACCGAGTTCGTGAGCTGTGGAGTCCGCTAAGGGTGGCCGAGGCTTGCGACAGCTAAGAGTGAAGCGAGACCCATTGTCGTAGCGTCGCGCGCGCTTCGACGTTCGCTTGGCCCGGGAAAACACCAAATTCGGCATGTCAGCGGAGCCTCATCTTACTGTCCGAGACCTTGAAAGATGACAGGAGGCGCACCATTGGACCCCGGCAAACATTAACGAACCGATAACGAACGTGATGCCCGGCAGTCTCGGGCCCATCACTTCCCCGATGAAATGCTAGTAGTCCAGAAAGATGATCAGCTGCTTGTCTTGCTTGGGAGACATTCGCCATTTAACCGCTCTCTTTTACTAGCACGAAGGTCTAGATGGCTTGGTTCGACGAGGCGCAATCGCTTGGCTGGGCTCCACAGTCTCTGGTTTTGACTTGAAGCTAGACGCAACGAATGTTAGCGCCAAACCACCCTCGCCCTATGATTCCACCCAGCTTGGCCACCCTTCGCATAAGATGGGGCATTTACGAAAGTGGGAGCCGGCCGCCGTGTGCTTGGGCAGAAATCCACAGGCCCAGGTGAATTCGGACGAACTGAAGACAGAACAGGATGATAGATTATAAATAGGCAATGAAGTTTCCACTGGCTATATCATGCTGGTAGGTGCATGTTGCAACTCAAGTGCGGCTGATATCAACTCCTCTGCACAATACCTTTGCGGCCAAGGCCTTCTTCAACCCAGCCGGTTTCAAGTCTCAGCAAGGGGCCTTGGTACCGCAAATCGGCCAGTCGCGGAAGACAGCCCGCTGCGTAAGCTTTACTCGAGATTCAATATCATCGCATGCTCATTCAATAACATCGGTCGTTTGATTGCTCGACTTCTCAACGATGAACGGAAGAACAGAACGACCGAGGGTGCAACATGCAAGAAGGATGTACCTTGGACGATACAACCCACTACGTACGAAGCTTTGTCTTGGCCAATGAGATGCCCCAAATCTTTGCCAAATTAGGACAAACTTTGAATGAACATGGACTTTGATTCGTGCCACTGTAAACGTCCGAACAAAATGTACTGTCCCAGAAACTCTAATTGTAGACCGTTTCTAGGCAGCTTGAATCGTGCACGAAACAGAAATGTGTTAATTCAACGTCGGTTCAGGAGCCTCATTTGCCAGACTCCGACCCAATTTTCGTGGAATGCAGCTATAAGTTAGCAAGTCGTTATTACCTCCTTTAAGAAACAACGCTTTCCCTCATAAGCCCTTTGGCGGGCTCCTATTTCCCTCGTTGAAACAGACAAGACCTCGTTCCGTCCCACGAAAAGCACCAATGATTCTTTGGAGTGGTTCCAAAACCAGCCAAGCACCCATTCAGCAACTTTCTAGTCGCATCTGCAGTCAGCATTCGATGAGACTCATATGAGTGAAGATAGGCGCAGTAGAGGTTCTGATAGTCAACCAACTCAGTTCATCTGACGTCTAGCGATTACATTACAAAGTCGACTAGGCAATTAGCCGAAGGTTTACATCGGGTCGGCCCGACGTAGCCAAGAATGTCCCATGGACTGGATGTAGGTCCTCGGGATTGTTTACTGGAACATGAGAGGGGCAGGCTCAATACTTATAGTGCAGAGAGAATTCCCTACAGTATCAGCAAAGTTTTGTTTTTTGCCGTCTCCTGCTGTTTGACTCTTCCACGGAGCTCACTTCCGTCAAAACAACGCTACTTGGTGCAAACCTAGAACACTCGGAATCTCGGCCGTGCCGTATGTGACCCAGATCCGATCAGTTGACAACCTCATGTTCTCCATAGCTTGTTCGTTTAATTAGACTCGAGTCTCCACTTCGGTCCAGACATTGGCCAGGAGCCCACACGCCTCCAACGGAGGTCACCTCCATAGGATTCGACACATGTGAATCGGGCCGCGTCCAGGCAGAATGACAATAACGCGCGGACTTATGGTTGAATTAAGCTTGGCGAAGCAGGCTGCAGCGGGAAAGAAGACCACAGGCGGGATGTTCCTAACGCAGGTACTGATTGTCAAGCCAACGGCTAACATGCAGCATTCACAGCCATCAACCCTCTTTTCGTTATTCCGTTAAGATTAAATTAGCAAGGTTCTAAATAATTTTGAAGCCATGATAATGATTGAGATTTTGCTATAAAGCATTATGTTATAGTTAGCTATCTAATAGTAGGGTCTGCTAATAGAAGCTAGGGATTAACACGTTATAATAATATACTTAAGTCGTAATAGTAGTTATAGGTTATAGGCTAATAGTAGATCAGGTCTTTAAAAACTAAAGTAATTAGTCTTAGACTTAATAAGTAATTTATAGTAAAAGTAAGCTAAAAGTATCTTAAGGATAAATATTAAGAAATTAATTACTAAAGAGCTATATAAAGGTATTTAGGGGCTACAGGCCACAGTTAGGTCAAACTGATAGAAGAAGCACCTAAGAGGTAGGTATAGTATTATTACGCTACTTTTGCTTGCTTCTTCTAAAATCTCCTTTTCTAACCTTTTAGTAAGTACTTACTAAGTCCTCGCTATAGAGGGTTCTATGCCCTATCTCTATAAGGTCCTCTATTCCTTTAGCTTAGTCTAGCTAAGCTATCCCTAAGCCTTTCTAGTCTAAGTAGCTAGACCTTTATAATTATCCCCTTTCTAATTATAGCAGTCCTTACTATAAGATAGGTTTAGTAGTAGGTTAAGGACCTCTATTATCTATAGTAAGCTCCTATAGTTACTATTATTATTATAAGCTATCTCTACTATCTATATAGTAGTTATCTACTATATATTTACTAAAGCTTTATTATCCTTTATTGCTATTGTTATTATTATTATTATTACTATATACTTTATAATCCTACCCCTAAGGTTATATTTATCTACTAGCTAAGATCTATTTTAAAGGCTTTTCTTATTCCTTAAAGAAAAAAATTATTTCTTATAGTTTTTATATCCTTTAGTTATAAACGTTTTATTTTTTGCTTAGTAAGCCCTCTCTAAATAATAGCCTTATGATAACTTTATTTTTTATCTTATTTATCCCCCTTTTAAAATAAGCATATTATAAGGCTATTTAGAACGTTAGATAGTAACTACTATTATTAATTTACTATACTTACTTTCTTCACCTTTAGTAGCTTCTACTATAGTAAATAACTACTATTCTTACTATCTAAAGTTATTACTACCTCTATAACTATTTAATAATACCTTATATCTATCTATAAAGTAGTATCTTTTTTCCTACCTAAAGTTAGTTTTTCTTCCTCTTTATTATATCATAATATAACATAATAGCTTTTATATTTTATAAACCTTTATTAAGCTTTTATAAAGCTTTCCTCTTTTAGTATTACTTCTTTATTTAATATTATAAGTATTAAAACCTTAATTACTTATATCTTAGCGCTATATAAGCCTAATAACTTAGCGAAGAATAGTAATATTTGCTAGTATAACTAATCAGCTAGTAGTAAGCTTTATATCTCTTATACCTTATAGCTCTACTAGGCTACTAGCGTAGTATATATTTATGCTACTATAAAGGATGCTACCTACTAGATATATTATTTATATAGTATTAAGTATTATAAAGTAAGTAATTAGTAACTTTTCGCTAAAGCTTTAGCTAACTATTTATGCAACTAGATTCTTAATTACCTTATTAATAGTACTTAAATCTTCTAGAACTAAGTGAAACGTTATACTGCTTAAATTAAAGCTAGTAAGTATTATTAGCGTGAGATTTACTATATCTATACTATAATACTAAATAGTTAATCGCTTCTCTTAATGCTCTATAAATAGTTAGTAAACCCTGCTAAGCTTCAGCCTAATTTTAAGTAGTATAATAACTAGTTACTATAGATAAACACTAAGGAAACTACTACTAATTATATTTAGGTGCGTCTAAAGATCTAGCTTAAGGTATATAGTCCCCTTATATATTATATTTTTTTTAGTAGCTAATAGTTTTTTTTTATTTTGTAGAATACTTACTAAAAGAAGGATAAGAACCTTATTAAGCAGACTTATCTTTAGCTTAAGAATACCTTACCTTAATACTTTTAAGATAAAAGCTATATCTTTAACTAAGCTTAGTTTCTTAATAATCTTAATAAAATCCTAGAGAAGCATCTCTTAAGTAATAATCCTTATATATCTAGCTTACCTACTTAAGACCCCTCTAAGGTTTAGGCTTCTTAAATACTTTATAATTTCTATAAGTATGCCCTAGTTATAATCCTCAAACATATTAGTTTTAGCCCTACTTTACGACTAAATGCTTATAAAGATGTTAGTACCTCTTCTATAAGCGTTCGCAAGAACCTTATTAGCTCTAGTGATAAGGATAAGTTATTAGAAGGTGAAAGCATTAATAGTAGAAATAATATTAATATTAGTCCTAATAGTAATAATACTAATAAGGATTTAAGTAACTTAGAGAGTAACTTAGAGGATAATTCTTAGTAGTTTTTAGTAGATATTTAGCAAACATATAGTAGCTTTTCTTTAGGAGTTCTTAGTTAGATACCTATAGGTTTATATATTACTTTTATAAAGTAGTTTTTATAGTTAATTAACTTTCTCTCTTTTCTCTATACTACTTATTATCCTATTTATAGTATAACTTATGCTATTACTTCTTAAATCTTATAAGGATCTATAGAGCGTTTACTAAGTGTTTTTTAAGCTCTTAAGTGTTATATTCTACTAGTTAGCCTTTCTACTTTACTAAATATAGGGGGCTTACTAATACTTCCCTCTATAATATAATATCTTTAACTTCCTATTCTTTAAGGTCCTCCTCTAGGTCTAGAAGCTATCCTTTAGTAAGCTTTTAGCTATACTATAGCTCTAGTAAAGTAATAGAGAAAACGTTATATACTTAGTTATATTTTTCTAAAAGCTATACTCTATAGGCGTTAGGGCTTATAACCTCTATAATTAGTATAAGAATAAATCGTAAAGTAAGTTTTCACTAACCTTTTGTAAATTAGAAGTTCTTTATTAAGAGCCTTATAACATCTCTAACGCTATAAGATTATACTCTCCTTTTAGTGTTAGCATTCTTAGCTTATACTTCTATTATATATTATTAGTTTTTAGCTATCTTTTAGCAAACTTCTATTAGCTTTTTAAGCCTTTCTTTAACCCTTTAGGTCTTAATTTTAACACCTAGTAAGTAGTAATTAATTATCTAAAGGTAGTAACCTATAAGGGCCTTAAATAAGGATATACTAATAGTAGTATATTTGCTATTATTATATAAGAATTTAGTTTTAACTAGTTATATTACCTACTAGTTATATAAGCTTTTACTAAACTTTAAGAGATATACTATTAAAGTCTAGTATATCTTTTTAGTCTGCTTATCTATCTATAAGTGCTATATAGTAGAGATATACCTTTTTATATCTTAAGCTTTAGTCTAATCCTATTAGAACTAGCTAGTAATTAACTTATCTTAATTACTAATAATAGCTTTAGGTATACTATAATAGTACTTAATCTCTTAATATAAGATCCTCACTAAGTTTATAGCGTCTAGTTACTTTATTATCGCTAGAAAGCAAGCTACCTTAGTTATTTAATATATAACTACTAGGATTATATTATATATAATCCTATTATCTTAGTAACTCTCTAGTAACCTAGTTAAGAAGTCTAAAGAAATCTATTAAAATAGGTATATTAGTAATTCTAGTGTTTATAGTAGCTTATATAGCTTATACTATAATATATATACCTCTTAGTAATATAGGTACTTAGCGATATATTGCTATACGTCCTCTATTAGGTGTAGCTAATAAAATTTTTATAGAATTAGCTCTACTGTCTTATTTACCCCTATATACCTTAATCTAAGTATATTATAGTAGTTTTTTAAGATTTTATAGTAGAAGGATCTCTCTTCTAGGATAATAAGTCTTCTTCTAAACTAAAAGATATTATTTTTATTAAGTTAGTACCTTTAGTATTCCTTAGTATCTTAGTAAACCTTAGATATAAGTTCTCTATAGAAGTAGTCTTTAGCCTGTAATCCTCTAACTATTTATTTAAGATTTACACTTAGTTGTAGTATATATATTATTTCATCCTAAATAAGCTCCCTTATTATAGTATATAAGATATACTGCTCTAGTATAATAACTTTAGCTCCCCTTAAGTCTTCTAGTATACTACTATCTTCTTATAGAGCAGTTAGTATAGTATCTATATATGATTTTAAGTAAATAATAGCGTTAATATACGTACTTTAACGTAGTAGATTATTAATACCTTTTATAAAGTAGTATTAACTTAAAGGTGAAGATCTCTTAACCTTAAAGCTAGCCCTCTAGTAAGGTTCTTATATACTTCACTAAACAGCCTAGATATAAGTTCTTATAGTAGCTATAGTTCCTTTAAGCTTAGTAATATATTAATAAGTTGTTACTAATAACTAGCTAATAAGTCTTAGTTTCTTTCTAAAAGTAGGAAGTATATTATCTACCTTTAAGTCTTCTACTATATAATTAGATCGTTATAATAGTCTATCTATTAGATTAATAACTCTTAACCTATACTAAATTTTAAAATTAAACGCTAATAGGTAGTAAACCTATTATATAAGCTTTCTATAAATATTATATATAAGTGTAGTAAGTACCTCCTTTAGTACTATATAATCTATAAGTACTAGGAATTTCTTAAGGAGCCTTTAGAGGTACTACGCTTAGTAATCTAAGCTTTCTATAATAGTAAGAAGCTCTTACTACTCTATAGCCTAATACCTTTCTATATCTAAAAGCTTCCTTAACTAGAAGGCTACTAAGTGCTAGATAGTATTATACTTCTATAAAAGTATACTAGATACTACTTAAGTAGATATATTAGTCTTAACCTTAATTTCTAGCGCTAGGTTATAATATCTTAATATTAAGGCTTTAGTAAATACTCTCTAAAGTGTCTTAAATATAGTTTATATCTCCCCTATCTAGACGAAAGCTCCTAACTTTATACTATTTTAGCTTCCTTTTAGCGCGCTATTTATAGGAGCTGTAATATAAAAGTATCTAGTAATAAATTTATAGTAAAAGTTATAGAAACTAAAGAAAACTTAGATATCCTTAAAGGACTTTAGTACTAGCTATTTAGCGACTACTTAGACTTTATCTAGATCTATTTTAATACTATCTTAAGTAATATAGAACTTAAGGAAATCTACTTCTATTTAGTAGAAGTTATACTTCTTTAGTTTTATAAATAACTTAGTAGCCTTTAAGCGATATAAAACTATATAAAAGTTTTTTATATACTGCTCCTTAATATCTAAATAGATTAAGATATCATTTAGGTATATAACATAGTAAGTATTTAAAAGGTTAGTAAGTATTTAGTAAATATACGCCTAGAAGGTTATTAGAGCGTTAGTAAGCTTAAATAGTATTACTATATACTTAAAATGCTTATATTAGGTTTTAAACGTAGTTTTCTATCTATTTGCTTTATTAATTGCGATTTTATAGTATGCTTCGCTTAAATTAATCTTAGAAATAAACTTTATATTAGTAAGCCTATTTAGAAGCTTACTAATTAGTAGTAGAAGGTAGTAGTTCTTTACTATAATTTTATTTAACCCCTTATAATTTATATATAACTATAACCTACTATCCTTCTTAAGTATAAATAAGACTAGCACCTTAGTAGAGCTAGTTAAATAGTAGATATATCTAGCTACTTCTATCTCCTAAATATATTTAGTAAGGGTTTATAGCTATTCTACTAATATAAAGTATATTAGCTTATATAGGAGCTTTTTACTAGGTTTTAGCTTAATATAATATACTACTCCTTTTAGTTTAGGAACCTTCTTAGCGTTTTCTTTATTAAAAATATTAGTAAAAGGTTTAAGTTCTTTAAGGATCTTCTTCTCACACTTTTTGTTTAGTAAGCCTTTACTTAAAGTATTAATATCTTTTTCATCTAAGGTTAAAGCTCTTATTAAGTATATTATATAAGCCTTCTAGTTATTTTCTATAATCTCTTATGCTATTACTTCTAGCTTAGTAAGTAAGATATAATTATATAACTAAGTATAAGCGTAGATATCTATATAGATACCTTCTCTACCTATTAAGTTATTAGATAAAAAGATGTCTTCCGCCCCCTTAGGGTGTAAACTAGTAATAAATGCTTACTAAATCTTCTATAGATAGCTTTAGCTATTAATTAAGAAGAAGGTAAGCTAATAAACCTTACTAGTAGGTATTAGCCTTCTTTAAAAGTTTACTAGCTTTAAAGCTATAACGCTTATAGCTTCCTTTAATAAGAGTTTCTCTATAAGGTCTTCTTATATAAGGTCTACTATAGCGTAAGTATCTATATTAACTACTAGTTTAACCTTATTATACGCTTAGAGTATAATCGCTTAACTTTTAATAGTCTACTTTATAAGAACTAAAGTAATTTCTAACGTAATACCTCTTAAGGTTACCTCTATATCTATTTATTTCCTAAGTTTTTAGTATTAGTTATATAAGGTACTATAATAGTATTAATCTTACTTTATCTTAGGTTTAAGTTTTAAGCGTTACTTATAGGCTAAATATAGGGTTTAATGTAATTAGGGGAGATATACCTATATTTCTTATAGTTATAGTATTAGGTTCCCTGAGGGTTAGGAGCCTTACTATTAAAGCTAGGTATTACGTAGGGGTTTACTAAGTAGTCGTTCTAGAATAAGGTCTCTAGATAGCGCTCCCTTTAGTCTATCAACTAAAGGGGTTGCAAGCTACTCTTATAAGGGTGGTCTAAGGAGCTAAAGTATAGTTACTTATATAACTTAGAATAGCTAGTAGGCCTCCCTATATATCTCCCTTCTATAATTTCCTATAGCCTCTATATATAGAGGGTAATAATATATATATTAGTATAATTAACGTCTTACTTAAAGAGCTTATCTTTTAAGGTCCTCATAAAGCTCTAAAAGAATATATAAGCTTTTATGTTGCCTATATTTAGCTTACTAAAAGCTTAGTTAATAAACTCCTAGTAAGCTTAGTATGTAATAGGTTTTTTATTATCTTTCTAATAGCATTATCTTAAAGTATTATAGTAGTTCTATTCTTAGAGCTTAAGTACTATATATTACCTTCTCATAAAGATTCTAAAGTTTTCTTATATAAGGTTAACCTAATTCCCTAATATATTTATAAGCGTTTACTAATAAGTCTACTATTCTACTTATAAAGTATACTTTATTATACTTAAAGCCTATTACATATACTAACTATTAGAGTAGCTAAAGTAATACTTATAAGCCTCTTCTACTATAATAAGCTAATTTTCCTTCTTTACGCTAGTAGACTTACTAGTAAGGTAGGCTATATTATAGTTTAGGGGTTTCTTATAAACCTTTAGTAACTATTTAGTAGGTACTTAGTTACTTAATATAGTAGTAATTAGCTTATATTAGTTAGCTATTATTATTATAATCTACTATATTAGTATTTAGCTAGTAGCTTTATCTAGCCTTCTAGCTTAAGCTAGCCTATTAGCTATAGCTATAGATATCTAGCCTTATAGCCTATCTAATCTATAGGGAGGGGTCTTATATTCTTTATTCTCCTATATATATTTATTATCTATTTAGTAAGCGTTTAGTATAAGTAGCCTATTTTCTTTAGAGCTTTTAGCCTTACTTAAAGTATAGCTTCTCACCTCCCCTTATTAACTTATATTATCTTCTAATTATTCGCTAGGGTTATCTCCCCTATATAGGCTTACGTAGGCTATCTCGTTTAGTACTTAGTAAATACTAAGCGTAAGTTCTTTAGCTTAATTAGTAGGTATTACTTAGGTATATAACGCTATTATTATTACTAACCTTCTTAAATTAGAGTAGAAGTAAAAGAATTATAAAGGTATTTAGGGGCTATAGGCTATAGTTAGGTTAAACTAATAGAAAAAGCACCTAAGAGGTAGGTATAGTATTATTACGCTATTTTTACTTGCTTCTTCTAAAATCTCCTTTTCTAACCCTTTAGTAAGTACTTACTAAGTCCTCGCTATAGAGGGTTCTATACTTTATCTCTATAAGGTCCTCTATTCCTTCAGCTTAGTCTAGCTGAGCTATCCCTAAGCCTTTCTGGTCTAGGTAGCTAGACCCTTATAAGCTATAGGAGTCTAATTATAAATAAAGTTTAAAGTTATACTATATATATATCTAAGGTAATCTCTTTATTCTAAAAACTAATATTTCCTAAGTAGTCTTTAAATATAGATTACTTTCTCTATATTAGTCTTAAATTAGAACTACTTATTTTTCGTTAATCCTTTTTATTATTATATAACTTATACTATAGTTCTTCTATTCTAAGTAAATCCTTATTATTCTTATAATCCTATAATATAAATATCTTATCCTAGCTACTTAACGCTTAAGTAAGTTAGTTAACTATTATCTATATAGAATAAGTTATAATATTAAGTTCCCTCTCTAAAGGTTTTATCTTTAAAACCTAATATAAATAGGTTATTAGTCTTAGGTTAAAGGTCTATTAATTATACTTTTTAATTTTCTATAATACTAATAATATATTAAGTTATATTTAAAAATTAAAAAAGAAATTAGTTATTATTAAACTTAAGGATTATAAATATAAAGCTTTAATTAAATATATTAAGTCTTATTCTTTAGTTAGTAATATACCTTATACTTATTGTTTTTAAGTAAAGGTTTCTTATTATTTTAGTAAGAAATTATCTAGGTATTATATATATATTAAAGTAAAAAAGCTTTATAATAATATTTTAATAGCTTTAACTTATATAGTAACTCTTAGTCTTATCCTATCTAAGTAATAACTAACTATATTATAATATAAAAATTAAATAAATAATAAAAAGAGTAAGATAAAAAAAAAGTTAGTAAAGAACTACTTATATTTTACTAAGAGTTTACTTATTTATAAACTTAAATAGTAAAAATTACTAGTTATTTAAGTTATATTTATAAAATAAAGAAGTTAGTAAAAGAGTACTAAACTAAAGCTTTTAAGTAAAGGATATAGGAGATTAATAAAGAGGATAATATACTTCTAACGTTAGATATTTATAAGAAGTAAATAGTAAATAACCTCTAAGTTACTAAAGTACTAAACGATCTAAAGTAGTAAAAGTTTAGCTTTAGTTTAGATTTTATTAATCTAAGTCCTTTAGTATCTAATATTAGTAATACTTTAATATTATCTTAGTTTATTTCTAATATCTTTAAATAAATAAATAGTTTTTTTACTTATATTAGTTAAAAATATTCTCTTAGTTATACTTATATAAATAGAAGTTATATCTTTTACTTTCTAACTTCTTTTTATTTCTATTATCTTTCTTCTTATATTTATTTTTCTCTTTTATTAGTATATATTATATATCCCTTAAATTCTTCTATAGTTATAAGTAGACTTAGTCTATCTCTTAAGTTAATATACTTAAGTATTCTAATATATTTATTAATCTTTTCTTAATAGTTAAGTAGGTTATTGTTAAGTTCTTATATATTTTCTTTATAATTATTATTTTTCTATTTAATGAGGTATTCCTATTAATTATCTCTATATTAATAGTTAAGTAGTTTTTCTACTTTATATTCTAGTTTATTATCTTCTATAATAATATTATTATTTATTTATAATCCTTATAAAGCTAGTTTAAGGAGTAAAACGTAGAATACTAAGTAATATTTTATAGTTTCTAGGAGTTTAAGTTTATAGTTAACTAGTAAAATAACTTATAAAATCTTAAAAAATCTAAGTTTTTTATAGTTAAGTTTATTATTTAGTTATCTTATTTTAATATTTTACTATATAAAATAAACGCTATCTCCCTCTTTTAAAGTTAGTCCCTTAATCCTTTATTAATTACTAAACTATATTATTTATTATTATATAAATCTAAGTTTTTTTTATATATTTTCCTAGATATCTTTAATTTATTATACTAAAGTAATAGCTTTTACTATAGCTAAGTTTACTTAAAGTTCTTTATAAGTAGTAGGTTTAAATCTATAGTTAAAATAGAAAGAGGATTTTTTAATACTCTCTCTTACAATATTATTATAAATAAATTAAACTATTAATAGTAGTATTACTTAGTTATCTTAGTTATAATTAATATAAATATAGAGATAAGTTTTAAGGATTTAGTTAATTTATTCTATTTATCTATTAATTTATAAGTAAAATATAGTAGATATTAATTATTTAATACGAAAGTATAATATAATTAATTTCTAAAAATTAGAAGTAAAGATCTTATCTCTATTTAATATAATTTCCTTAAGTATTTTATAATTAGTAATAATATACTTAAGAAATATATAAGTATATTCTTTAGTATTACTTACTTCTTTATATAGGATAAAGTAAGTATATTTTATAAGTTAGTCTATAATAATAAGAATATTATTATAGTATACTCCTATAAGGGGTTCTTAAGACTTTAGTAGTTTAACGATAAAGTTAAGTAATATAGATTACTAAGTAGTTTACAGTATAAGTAAAGGTTATAGTATATTATAAAGTTAATATTAAGTAGGTTTGCTTTTAAGGTAGACCTTATAATCCTTAATTGCTTTTACTATATATTCTCTAATAACCTTTTCTCTATATTACTATTATAATTGTTTCTAGGTCTTTGTGATTCCTTAGTAACTATATATAGGGTAAGTATAAAACTCTATAATTACTTTATTATTTAGTTTACTAGGCAAGCTAGTATTAAATCGTCTAACTATTATTAAGAGTTTAGTTACTAGCATTAAGTCTCTATAGTTATCCTTTTTGAGAATTACCTAGGTTTCTTTAAGTACTAAGATATTATAGTCTAGTCTTCAGCTAAAGGTATTAGCTCTACTATTATCTAATCCTTTTCTATAGATAATTTAGAAGTTAAATCCTAATAGAAATTCTAACTATTATATTTATTATTTCTCTAGTACTTTTAAGGTTATAAAGTATATAAGATTCTTATAGTCTAAGTATATAAGTACTTTATAGATAGTTCCTAAAAGTTTAGGTCTCTATTCTTTAAAGGCTTTAATAATTACTATAAGTTCTTTATCATAGATCTTATAGTTAAGTTCTAATCCTTTAAGTTTTTTAGAAAAAAAGGCGTAGGGATATAGATATCCTTCTAAGTCCTATTATAATAATTATGCTCTAATTATATAGTTAGACGTATTAGGTTCTACTTTAAATTGTTTTATAAGATCTAAGATAATAAGGATTAGTTTGCTAATAATAAGGTCCTTAATTTTCTAAAAGGCTATTTGCTATAGTTCTTCCTATCTAAACTATTTATTCTTATAGCTAAGATCTATAAGAGCTATATTAATTTTCCTATAGTTTTTTATAAATTTTTAGTAAAAGTTAATAAAGCCTAGAAATCCTTAGACTTCTTTAAGGTTTTTTTAGTATAAGCTATTTTTAGATAGCTTTAACCTTATTCTTAAATATACTAACTTCTCTTAGGGTGATAGTAAATCTAAGATATTCTACTCACTATATATAGAACTTACTCTTTTTAGGTTCTACTAGGAGTTTAGCTTTCTAAAGAGTTTATAAAACGTTATATATATCTTCCTTATATTTCTTAAGTATAGAGGAGAAGATAAGGATATCATCTAAGTAGATAACTATATAGATATTAATATACTATCGTAATATAATATTAATTATATTTTAAAATATTATAAGTGCGTTAGTAAGACTAAAGGGTATAATAAAGTATTTAAAATATCCTTTTTATATCCTAAAAGTAGTCTTCTATTCTTCTCCTTATTTCATTCTAATTAAGTTATAAGCTTCTTTAAGATTAAGGGCTATAAATTAGTTAGCTCTATAGAGGAGTTATCTTATTTTATCTATAAGGGGTAGTAGGTAATAATTCTTAATAGTTATCTTATTAAGTATATAATAGTTAACGCATAATTATAGCTTTCTATTTTTCTTAGGTATAAATAGGATTAAGCTTCCTACTAGCAATATTAAAGGTCTAATATAACCTTTTTAGAGGTTTTCTTTAAGGTATTTATCTAAAGCTTTTATTTCTATTAAGTTAAGCCTATAGATTTTATTAAATTATAGTTCTTTTCCTTCTTTAAAGGGGATTTTATCGTTAAAGCTAGTATGTTTAAGTAGTTTAGTTTCTAACTTAGCTACAAAAAGTTTCTTATAAACTCTATATTCTTCTAAGATAAATAGAAGTAGATTATTCTTTTATTCTAGATCTACTATTTTTAGTAGTTATAATATAGCTTCTTTTACCTTAAGGTAATAGAGGTATCATTTTACTATCTTTAGTTAGGTTAACTTATTTAAGGCTTAATTCTAATAAAGCTACTTAGGGACTAAATTATTATAATCCTAATAGAGTTAGCTATTGCTCTAATCTATCTATAGGTTATTTATTTATAGCTAAGGTAATCCTAGTATTATATTATATATTCCTATATTAGCAATATTAAATTAGATTCTTTCTTTCTAATTTAGATAGCTTATCTTAAGGGGTATAGTCTTATTATAGATAGTACCTCCTTTATACTTAAATTCTTCTTCTTCTGCTATATATAGGAGGTATAGTTGTTCTTTTCCTCTTTATTATACTTCTAGCCTATTAATAGCTTAGGGGGTAATAAAATTTACTTTAGCTCTACTATTAATTAGCGTAAGTGTTGTTTATTTATTAATAGTAACTTTAAGTTTTATATTATTCTTATATTCTTATAATATTTAGTAAATAGATCTTATCTTAGTTACTTATTATAATCTATTATTAGTAGGTAAGTCTAGTTTTTTAACTGCTCTAGTTATCCTAAGTAAGTAATCTATTTACCTTCTTATTATGCCTTTAAGAGGCTGTTCTTATAGATTTTAACCTATAAGGGTCTTAGTCTATTCTTTATAACTCTCTAGGCGTATGCCTTCTCTTAGTAATATACTTAGTATTTATCTTATTAGCACTTATCCTACTTTATATTATTATCATACTAGCATCTTATTAGAAACTAAAGGCTTAGTTAGAAGACTATAATGCTATCTTTAAATAGTACTATTATCTACTTAATTATTTTAGTTATAGAGTAGATTTTATAGATAAGTTTATTATTAAGTCTTTAAAAGTAGAAGCAGTAGTTATATTTATCTCCTATATATTCTTTACACTTATTATAGAAATATTAAAGCTAAAAGAGGGTTTAATAGAGTTAATAGTTGCTTCTTAGCGTAAGATAGTCTTCTATATATAGCTAAGAGGTATAGTTTTAGTCTTATTAGTCTACTAAAATACTATGAAAGCAGCGCTACTACTTATCTTAAAATATATTAATTTTCTAATATTTTAGGAGTTATTTAATTCTATCTCCCTAGTTATTAAGTTCTTCTTTAGAACTAAAGTTATCTATACTAAGAGTAAACCTATAAATAATCTCTATCTAAGTATATTAGTAAGTAATATTATAAGGTTTATCTAAGTTATAAGGTGAGTTTTTACCTTCTCTAAAAGTCTAGTTACTAGTTATACTTAGGAGTTATTATTCTATTAGAGGATTATATTAGTATTTTAGTTCTTCTTTAGATTCTTCTTTAACTTATTCGTTAAGTTCCTAGTTAATTTATTTAATTTTAATAAGGTTTCTATATATATATTAGTATCTCTCTATATATAAAAGCATAGCTCCTAGTTATTATTCTTATAGAGGGTTATAAGGTTCCTCTTAGATTTATTCTAAGTATAAGCTTTTAGCTTTTTGAAGGCGTATAAGCCTCTATTTATTATCATTCTTTAGTTTTTAATCTTATATAGAGGAGGTACTAGTAAGTTTAAACTATTAAATCTATAGCATTTTATTAAGCTATTTAGTTAGTTTTCTTATAATCTTATTATTACTAGTATATATTATTGCTAAGGTTTTAAGATAGAGGTTTAAGATAGTTATATTATACTTAGTTTATCCTAGATTACTATCCTTTAGGTAGTATCTTAATATTTCTTTATCTTTAAAGTAAATCTAGTAATTATTATCATAGTATTTAGTCTATAATTAAGATATATATAGAGCTTTTACGATTATATTAACTTATTAGGGTTACTTAGCTACTAGCTTCTAAGGAAGCTTCTTAGGTTATTTATAGTCTTTAGTAATATAACTTTACTTATTATAGTTATAGCACTTAAGGTTTTAAGGCTTTTTGTTATTAAGCTTAGTTATTATGCTAAGGTCTATAGGTCTACTATATTATCTATAAGTAGTGCTTTATTATATATTACTCTAGTTATTATAAGGTCTATTATTATTCTGCTAGTAGTTAAACTTCTATTAGAGCTACTATTAGTATTTATATCTAGAGTTTAAGCTTTATCGTTTTTTGCTTTTCTCTTTGCGACGTTTAAAAAGTTAATTATTAATTTTAATAGTAAGGTTAGTATACTAAAAGAAGTCTTTAAAGTAGTTAATTTTAATAATCTTATCTTTAACTTTATCTTTAAGTCCTTAGTAGAACATAAAGATCTTAGTTTCTTTAGTAAGGTTAAGTTAAACGCTAAGTTATCTAAATATAGTAGTATATTCCTTAGTAGACTTAGTCTATCTAAGCTAGGCTAACTTATGTTTAGCCTATTATTTTTTATTAGGGTTCTAGAAGAGAGAGCATAAGGTATCCTTAAATCCTTAGAAATTACTATAGATATTATAAGTCTTAGTAGAGCACTTATTTAGTGTTTTATACTTAAAGAACTCTTCTTAGATAGGTTTAAACTATTTAAAAGCTCTTCTATAAAGGTAAGTAGCTATATAAACTACTTTCTTAGTCTAGCTAGTAAAGTCTTTATAATAAAAGTTTTAGTAGTTCTTAACTTAGATTAGGAATAACTTAAGTATTCTAAAGGTACTATTATAAGTAATAGGAGCGCTAAGTTTAAGCTTCTATTATCCTCTAATAGGGGTAATAATAATATTAGTAGTAGCTTAGAGGGTATTAAGTTCTTCTTAGAGTTCCTAAACCTTCTTAAGGTTAGTATCTCTCTTAATATCTTTCTTAAGTTTCTTATATACTTATCTAGCGTTCTAAAGTTATTTATTAAGGCTATTTATAGCCTACTTATTTTTATTAATAAAGGTCTATATCTCTTTAGATTTAATATATTATTTCTAGATAATATATTAGAGTTTTTTATAACCTTCTTTAGTAAAGGAGCCTTCTCTATTAAAGTTATATTTAAGGTCTAGTATATTATAGTCTTTAACGCTAGTAAGTTCCTATGCTAAGCTCTAAGGCTAGTTATATAAGGAAGATGAGGATCCTAAAGTAGGGGATTTAGCTAAAGCGTAAGAAGATATACTTATTATTTTACTATTAGTAAGTATTAATAGTTAACTTACTAAATAAGAGCAATTAAAGTATTATAGTTAGCTATCTAATAATAGGTTCTACTAATAGAAGCTAGGGATTAATATATAGTAATAATATACTAAGGTTATAGTCTAAGTTATAAGTTATAAGCTATAGTAGATTAGGTCTTTAGAGACTAAAGTAATTAGTCTTAGACTTAATAAGTAATTTACAGTAAAAGTAAGCTAAAAATATCTATAAGGATAAATACTAAGAAATTAATTACTAAAAAGCTATAGAAGTCTAACTATAAGCTAAGCTTAAGGTTATACTATATATAAGTCCTAAATAGTTCCTTATCCTATTTACTAATCGCTAGTTAGGTACTAGTAAGCGCTTAGTAGTCGCTAATAAGCGCTTAGTTATTCTAACTAAGCGTTTAGTAATCTACACTATTTACTCAGTCTTTATTTTATTATTACGTAACTTATACTATAGTTCTTCCGTACTAAGTAAGTCCCTGCTATTCCTATAATCCTGCAGTACAAATGTCCTATCCTAGCCGCCCGATGCCTAGGTAGGTCGTTCAGCTGTTATCCTTGCTTTTACAGGTCGTAACACTCAGCTTTAAATCCATCTATTATATTCAAGAGATTCAGGATCAATCAGTAAGCTAGCTCTTTGCATCCAACTGAGCAAACTTTATTCACACTATCAGACACTTACGTATAGAGTTCTATTGCGCATTAGGTGCATTAAATGATTGATGCTGCTGCTGCTAGTGATTTGAGATTCAGAATCTATCTTACGTCATCCATCCGCCCCTTAAAACATGCTTGTAAAGCTAGCCCCCCTGAAGAAAAGGTTCCTCTTTCTTTCATCTTCCGACATGCACAAAATGGGACGCTACATGTGAAGTAGACGTCGTGCGATAGAACGGTTTGAATCCGTAGCGTTGGTCTGCACGGAGCAGTCCTCAGGCCAGTCAGTGAAAAGGCTGCTGCTGAAAAAGTCCCTCCCCGAAATACCAAGTCCCTCACCGAGAGATCCCCACTCACTGAAAAGTCTCACCGAACGGATTTCCGCTGAGAAAACGTTTCCACTCAGAGAATAACCCCCCGTCCGCCAGGGAAGATCTCAGCGCCAATATGGCCGGCCATGTTCCACTTGAAGCCGGGGCCACAAAGGTGTGGCGAAGGTGTACTGTAGCAAGATGCTTTGGCTGACATAACCACAGAGCTTCAACCAGTCCAAACTTCTGGAACCGCTAGAGGGTAGATGATTTAAAGTTCATGCATTGCGACGTCAGATTAGCCACCGAATACTCGGCGTGTCCTGGCCCAATCAAGACGCCCGCTGGCAACATCCACCACCTGGATGTCGATCTGCAGTAGATGGATTCTCAATCCTCAACACACGTGACTTCCTAAATAATGGCTTGACCTAAACCTCGGATGATGCTTGCCTGATCACACCCGGTCGGTGCTGCACGTGGCATGTTGACAACCTGTGTGTGATGGGTGGCTTGGGGTTCGTCGTTCAAGGCTCGCCCAGCGACATAGGTACACAGCTGATGAGGTTACCTGTCCGGAAGGGTTCAACGACACCCTTTTGGCCAGCCAGTATGCTGCAATGTCTCCTTCCTATCACGCAAGCAACATCATCCAACCCAACTTGTTCAATCATGTAAATGTCGAAGGCGCATCGATCATTCACTGGGCCTGGCCAGATTGGGCTTGGATTCAAGCCCACGGCTGTACACGCAGCTGAACTGCTGTTTTTCTTGTGGGTAATGCAGGTTCGCGCCGAAGGAAGAGTCATGGAGCAAGTTTGGGAGCAGACAGGTGCTGCAATTATGTCGGGTGACTGCCGTGTCTCCTGCCAGTGGGCAGCCATCATTTGCTTTCTTCCTTTCGAAGAACACCGAAGCGCTCAGGACCAATGCTGTAGGGGGCGCAAGCGAACACTGGTTTCGGCATGACTTTGGCGATTGACTGGAAATCGTCGTCTGAACCGGCCGTCTCGTGGTTAGAAGTTCAACAACCGCATCACAGCTCGGTCACTTTACCATGGGCTACTAACCTCAAGCTCGGAAGATTTTCCGATGGAAGTATGCATGCCGACATTTTGTCCCTCTCTTTCGTCGTTGCTAAGGTGATGAAGCTGAGCCTCCGCTTCAGAAGAATGCACCTTGGCTCGGCGAGGCTCCCATCACTATACCTATCTGCCCGACGATTCTCGATAAACCCGGGTTCGCAATACAGGTGCCACATTGCGTATGGACAGTCCGACAGTCCCATATTCTTTTGCGACTCTTCAATCTGTTGCACGACTTCACACCTCGTCATGGATCACGTTATACTAGTATTTTCGTTCGACGTTCGCGGTGCGTCTGTTCTCTCTCGATTTTGCTAGCTGTTGTGCGATACAGTGCGGTGTAAACAGAACACATCGCAATTGGCGGAGGTAATAGCTGAAATGGCCCATTTCGACGAGCAAAGAGGACAAGGCTTGACTCGAGTGGAAGACTTACGGGAGTAGGCATGTCTCGCAGGAGGATATCAACACAAGGCAAGGTTAGCGGTATTCTCCCTTGGAAGGGCTCGGTATCAAATCAGGCCATGAATGGGCAGCTGAGTGGGTGATTAGACAGGGTTCATCATGTTTCTCGGACATCAGAACTGCGCCGCGCTGAAAGCGGGCCAGAGTTGGAGTGGGAAATGCAGGCAAACGTGAACAGGTCATTGCTACTCAATCTGAGCCTTTCCATCTGCGCGTAAGTCTTGAATTAATGAGTCTTAGGATCTCCAGCGGTGCACTCCCTGTCATGTCACCCGTGACTGGTGCCGGCGTTGACCACATGAAGCATAACTTCGCAACGAATACTTGCCTTCTCACCGTTCCATCTGGCTGTCATTGTAACTTCTCAACTAGAGGAGCATACCAGGTTTCCATGGCGCAAGACCCTGTGACGCAGCATTTCAATTGATTGCGAGACGTGAAGCTTGGTGACTTAGAGGCATGCAAGCTGCGGGAGTACTTCCAATTAACTTGAGAGAAATACAAGCTAAGATAAAATAGCTGCATGGATTCTGAGAATGTTTGCGGGGAAAAGCCGAGGCAATCGGGATATAAAGGCAGTTTGACCAAATGGATAAACAGACAAGTTACTGGCATCAAACTTGCTTTTAGTCTGACTTTCCAGAAGCTTCAGCTTGCTCTTGTTCGTGGCAACCTTGGAGATGCCCCAAGAATTGACGTTGTCAACAATGAATTGTCCATGACAGACGATAAGCTTTCGCTCCATCAGCCTTCCCATGAAATCATCACTTCGCATGGAATGGGATGATTCTTCGGCTTTTGTTGTCTCGGCTCTTGTTATCTGATACTGAAGTTTTAGGTCTTCTTGATCTTAGAACGCCCCTTTCTCCATTACTAGCTGAATCTGGAGCTCATAAGACATGACAATGCATGGCGGTTTCAACAACAGGCTTTGGAGCTTTCAGCGTAGTTCCTAAAAGACCTGGGGTTGAAGAAAAAGGTGATGACCTTTATTTCTTCAGTATCTGTGTCAACGTCAACGCCAGCGCAGTTTCTCTAGTCAAACTCTTCAAATGCAGAGCATGAATCGTATCCTGTGTCGTGAAAGCCATCATTGACGATTGAGCCCAAAGGCCTTCGACGCGTCCGCCCCCAATCTAGTATCAACATCCGGGACAGCCTGCTAGGTTTTTGATTCGAACAATGATGTTGTTGCGCTTTTCTCCAATGCCATTATCCGCAACTTGCATGAAACAACAAGGGCTAGCAGAATCGTCGGGGGGACTCAAGCCATGTGACCAAGCCCATCAGCAGCATTTTAGTCCCAGAGTCATATGATCCCAGAGAGAGCCCCTGATCTAGGGCAGCTCATAATTTCAACAAATACGTTCATCCATTAGACTACTTAATTTCACTACCGAATCTAACGCTAGCAGTATTCAAATCCGCCACCAAAGTCCTAAACTCATTGATACCTGCCAATCCGACGCTATTAGCATGACATCTCCTATCAGAAAGACTTAATAAATAGATCCAGAGGGTCGTTAAGGCCGCAAAGATGTTTACGCATGGTTAGATGTTTTGTTGACTTTCGTACGTAGCCAGGATGCCAGACCAACAACATATTGAAGGGGTCTACAGATTCGGAATCCGGGCCGCTTCTTGGCGCTGTCTTCCTCCTTGGCATGATTTTGAAACTCTTGCCGGTTGGTGGAATAGGTTCAGCCCACAAATGAGGTCAAACAGGTATCCGAAGCTGTTAGAAATAGCTGATATTTGGGTTCTGATGAGACACCAAACGGTATTGAGCGGTACCATTAGGCATATTCCAAGACGTCGAAGTATGAACTCAGCAAGGTGCCCGAACGGAGTTGCTGGTTAAGTAAAGCGAATAATGGCACACAGCATGCGGAATATCAAATGTCATATTGAAATGAGTCAGAACTTGTAAATGGGGCGACTGTAGTGTTTGGTATGTTGAAGACGGACGCGGCCTTGCTGAAGGTGCTCGGAAGATGTCGTTGTTCACTGTGTCTGAACCATTGCATGATCCGACAATTTCTTCACGCCGCAGATGAGTTAATACTTGTACTAATGCATCAATATTTGCACTTCTTCATCGATAATTGTACTTATACGTCGCGCGTTGACCGACCTCTTTCTACCTATGCTCTGACAATGGGTCAACCCCCCATGAAGATGACACATTTCCAACTCGCAGATCATTGAGGGGAATACATGTTGGTAGTTGGCCTTCAGCAGGGTTCATATCTTTACATGCAACCAACATCCCCGCCAGATCTGTCTTTGAACTGCGTATAACTCCAAGTGATGTGTCGGCGAATGAGTGCGTAGAGGCAACTAGGTTGAACCTCTCTATAAGCTTCGTGTTATTTACATGAATTTGAAGGGATGGATGGCGGTCTTGATGCTGACTGTTGAGAACAGTTCACTCTACCTAGTTTTAGCTCTCATCTATGCGCTCTCTGGAGGCATGGCCTGATTTTTCAGTTCAAAGATAGTTCAATGGTCTTTGATCTCACCCGGTTCGTCTTTTCGCGGGTAGCGTAGGGATACCTGTTGCTCAAGACATCGGAGTAGGTCCGCTATAACTGCATTCGTGTGCAATCGCACTGCAACCTGATCCATGCCTCATTGGGACACCCTGCAGGTATGGATATCTGCGTAATAAATGTCATCTACTCCATTTATCTATCCTGGCGATGTCTCTGTGCGGTAGCTAGTTCCAAGTCCGATCTCATGCAAATCATGCCAGGGAAGGGCTTGGAATATTTCCCATATCATTCAAGTTTCCGCTTTCGGTGCCGTTTGAGGAGCTCCAAGTGCCTTTCTTCAATCAAAATAAATACTCTGCTGACCTATCTTCAAAAATACTGTGGCTGTGGCAACTGGAGGAGGAATCGGCATAAACCTCACAAGCTCTGAAAACCCTCTGAGCGAGCATCTCGACAGATGGCGCCGCCGGCAGCTGTCATCAATGAGTTTGGGAAATTGTTCAATTGTCGTCTTAGGAGATTCAAGACACACATTTGAATGTCGCAGCTGCCTCCATTTGGCATGCTGGCATGAACAGTCACACACGTTACACCGCTGTGCGATCCCGCAACGGTTTCCATCAAAAGAGGCTTCTAACTGAACTGCTGAGAGCCTTGCGCTGTAAGTGTTCATTATTGTGTAAGATATGAATGGAGGCGATAGGATCTGATGCGATCCTGCTTGAATAGGATCTACACTGGCGCCAACATGAGGGGTCCTTGTGTGTTTAAGGAACTGAAACTTTTGAAGCTCTTAACCTCAGGCAGGTTGGCGCTTGTAATCGGGTTTCTGGGTAATGTGGAAAAGTTCTAGCGACATTTGGAAGTGGAGTCAAAAGGCGCTAGAGGCTGTGCAGAATTTGGGCGTATTTCTAATGGCGAGAATGGATGGTTCTAACCACGAGAGGTTGACGGCATTTATGTCCGGGTCTCCGTAAGCCTCCGGTTCAATGTTAGGAGAATCTGGTTGTCATGTTTGCTAGTTCTGTCGACGGTGACGGTGATGAGAAGAAGAGTGAGCCCGAGAACATGGCGGCAAGCTGGGAAGTGATGGCGGTTGTGGGTATCCCTTGACCACGGTGCAAACATCATTACCAGCAAAAGCTTTTAGGACATTCAAGCCATTGCTTCTTGTTCCTCACGCACAGTAACTATCTAGGGTGCAATTATTGTGCTTTTGTAAGACAGGCTAGCAGAACAGACAGGCAATATCTAGCCATTCGTGGAGGACGTCTTGGCAGTCCAAGGCCGAGGACGGATCGAGCACATGGAAACGCAGGTGTTGTATCCGTGGGCGATGGCAGCGAAGGTATACAGATCGTTCGGTACGGAAAACTCTCCTGTCACTTCTGATAATTGAGCTCTCACTCACTGAAAACGGCCCAAATGCTCCCCCAAACCTCTCACTCTTCACAAATTGCGCCTTCTTCGTGCTTGTTATTCTGCGGCTACCCTGCGGTATCATGTATTCCGGGTAATGCTGTACATGAGAAATGAGTCCATGGGAGGTCCTAGGGGTGCCGGAAAGAGCATTCCATTTAACACGGCCACTGCTGCTGCTGCTTCTGCGGATGCTTAGCAAAAGGCAGGGAGCTGTAGGTAAGACCAATTTGAAATGCACCTGCTGCTGCTTGGCCCAGAATCGCTCGTCCTTCTCTACCTCTTTCGCTCGACCTTTGGACAACACTCCAAGTTCATCGTCACCAACCCGTATTGACCATTCAAGCCCAAGGTTCTCGCGCGGTCTCCCCTGGACTCAATACCTAGCCGATTCAAGAAAGTTTGAACGATAGAAGCTATCCACAGCAATCAAAATGGCAGGTTCTATTGCATCCGACGGGTACTCTTACACAGATGCCCGATTCGAGCCTGCTTGCCTCGTTGCTCCGGCGCACATCTCTGGGGCCGGGTCCACGCCTCGTCACGGCACCCATGCCGCCAACGATGAGAACACAAAGATAAGTGACACTCAAGTCGAGCAGCTCTGCTGGCTGGGCCACAGGCACGAAGCAAGTTCCTGACGAGTACGTAATGCAGGTCGCCGACGAGTCGGCAGTCGAGAAAGCATCCAGCCCTACTCTCAACGCGTCCCAGAGCAAGCCAAGCGCCCAAAACCTCCTTATCTCCTCAACCACCGCAAGCAACAACTCGACTGGCCCTGTCGGGGTTGGGAACACAAATGGACCTACTTTCGCATCAGGAGAGCAGGGTGATAAGGGGGTCGGTGCCGACAGGGCTTATCTATGTTTGCATCGATCCATGTGTAACGAAGATTCCGGACACCAGCCATAGCACGCGCCACCAGCGATTTCTTTTATCGACGCTTTATCGAGTTGAAACACGATTGTCGTTTCCAGCTACTCAGAGCAGAAGGTGATGATCTGCATTGAGAGAGCACTTGTTTTCAATTCCCCCACTTTCAGCGGGACTCAGTACCCGTTATGATTACCTCCACGTGAGATCGATGCTTTGGCTCCTGATAGGGACGATGTCTAATATTTACCCATGAACCTCGCTTCACGACACCGGGCATGAACTTGAAAACGCCGGTTGACAAAACGTCTACGCGGATTTGAATCATACATTCAGCTGAGTACGTCGGGTTTGCACTGCATGCATACCAGGCTGCCGGCTTGCAGATTGCTTAAACCGCCGTTTGAGCTCTCTATAAGCCTGGTGTAGCCATTGTGAGGGCACACGTGGGTTCGGCATGTTCCGCATTTGTTATCTATCTGACGGCTTAGGTTCTCGTTTAATGAGGCCAGTCCTGAATATGCCTCGTCGTCAGAGACCTCGTTCGCAAAGGCGTCAAGCAGGTGGTTCCAGGTCATCGCGGATGTGAACATTTCCAAGAACAGTCTCGCAGATGCATATTAGCGAACCACCCCGAGCCCATCGCCGGCCCCAACTCTGAGCCTGAAGATGCCGATGTTCATGAACCGTGCGACGGCTTATCATAAAGGCCAAGAGTGGCAGGGAAAGACCGCCGTAGTAGACATTATGTCGAAGATCCCTAAAGAGCGCGGACGGCGGTGAACTTCCTGGAGCTGGTGTGCCGCACCGAGGGAAACGGAGACGGCAAGGTTGGAGGGTTAGCGCCGGATGGGAATTCGTATCCTTCCCTATTACTTATGGCGCAATGAAGCATTAGAGTCGAAAACTCCGAGCTCTCTTCAGGTTTGAGGGTGGTTGCTCATATAGTCGCTGATTTCAAGGCCAGCCCGACCCAAACGAATCGTGAACCCCTCCCGCGACCCCACCCAACCCTACCAGTTCGCCTGCGATCGATCAGGCTCTAGAAGCAGTCGTCAGTGCTAAAGCGCGTGTTTGTGCAAGAGTAGCTATGGCGTGCCGTTAGGTTGGTACTTGGGTCTGGACTGAATGAGTTTCCCGAACTTATTATGCCTCGGCAAAGCTGTGTACTAAGGGGTTCCTGAGATACATAATGACTAAATTATTGCACGGCCGCTTTTGGTGAGCTAGACGTCCAGATGAAGTCTATTAAGGCTAGTTCCATGCAACAGACGACATGAGAAAAACACAGAACGTGAGTATTGTTGATTGAGGAAGGAAAGGGCACTCTCCCACGCACGTGTGAGAACTCAGACTTAATATGAAGATCTTAGATGATTGATTCCCCGATTCTGGACGGCTTGGGGGACCTCAATCCCTACCCGATCGTCGATCTCGGGGTTGATATGGGTATGGTCACTTATAGAGGTTTCCAATGACAATAATAACAGAGAACCTAAGTAAAAACTGCGACTACTTTCAGGACGGCTCAACTATGCCCCATCGGTCAGACACGCCATCTGCCTCTGTGATCGGCATATTTGCTGACACCCTACTAAGTCAGTCGGTTGAGGCATCTCAGTTCTCGGAGGCGGCTTCCTGGTGTCGGTTGAGGATGCTAACAGGATCGCCGACACCCTGGACATTGGAAAAAAACTGTTAGTTTTGTCCACGAGCGCTGATGTGTTTGGATGGGATAAGATATACGAAAATGGTTTTTGACCTAATACGGTTGCCTCAGTCCTTTTGCAGACTGTAGGTGGCTTTTGCAGTGGTATTCGCAGGGCTGAAGACGGCATGCACTCGCAATGGTTAGTTTCCAGCTGGACTTCTCTCCTTCCAGGTACCTGCGTTGGAATATGGCTGAAACTTTCGTTGATGTCGTTTTCGGCAATGAAAGGGACGAATTGGTCACCTTTCCTGTGAGAATAATCACGATTGCATAGTTGACTTTCATGATGACGACGCACACTGTCGATGGTGGAACTAATCATAGAAATATCCCTGAGACTTTTCTTACTTCCACATGCCGACCTAAGCAACGCAAAGCCACGGTCCTTTTCCGTGTGGTTATGCTGATTTCAACATTTGTGCGCATCTGAGAGACACGGCTGCAGGGATGTCAAGGTTTTGTGAAGATCCTCAGCGTTTGTGAAACGTTAAAAGAAGGATATCCATTGACACAGGCAAGTTGTCAGCGAGGAACCCTTGGGAAGCCCGCCAGAACGACATCATACGTTGAAGTTCCCTACACAAATGACTTAATACCTTGATTCCTTCTGAAACGTGACTTCGTCAGTCATCAAACCCGTAAGATAGAAGGCATTCTATGAGCTTGGGCCTTTCCCCCGAGCCTTCGACAACCATTATGCAGTGCATGCAGTGTCACGCGAGCCCCTTTCCTCTCGTCATTCACCAAACCACCAAGCTATCTGGCCTCGAGGTTCGAAGACTCACTGTCAAAAGCTTCAAACTAGGAAACACTGAACGTTTCTGGGTTCATCTAGAATTCAGTATTCTCACTGGAGTAATGAATGACACAAATCCAAGGCAAGTATTCTTGGGGTTGAGCATTACTGCCGCGATTCCGCAATGCGCTTGCTATGGGACCGATGAAACATGACAATGTCCCGCGGCAACCCCTGCTGTTGGCTCCGAGGTAAAGTCCATCAACGTTGATGTGTGCAATGATTATGAT
Source organism: Colletotrichum sp. SAR11_59 (assembly GCA_025328345.1). Lineage (NCBI taxonomy): Eukaryota > Fungi > Ascomycota > Sordariomycetes > Glomerellales > Glomerellaceae > Colletotrichum > Colletotrichum sp. SAR11_59. The sequence continues at coordinate 44,270 of JAKMXC010000141.1, read as the reverse complement.
ATAGTTATTTTGAAGGCCTGAGGCGACTGTTATCATCGTAATTGCGCTATCTTGGTGATGTTTGCGGCTGACGAACACATCTCAAGCAGTTGGCAGGTGACATTAGGTACCACCTCTGCGCATCAACATACTGACGGCATCTTCCATTCCCGACTGCGGTTGACGCTCCAATGAATAGCAATCAAGAACCCCCCACATCTCCGGCGGTGCCAGTCAGGACTCGAAGCATGAATTCACGCATGCTTGCGCCTATCGGGTGTTGACACCCATTGCACTTTCCTCAGCAGTTCTCCCCTGACACGCTTGTCCTGAAGTTCGGCGGCAGAGCTATTTGCGCATGCTTCTAAGCAAGGCCATTGGAATTCACAGCTTGGAAACTTTAAATGGAGAAAATTTCCTCTATTTCCAAAACCAGGTTCGTATGAGATGTCGAGCACATCGAATAAATGGGTTTTGGAAAAGGGGCCGAACCGACAGACTGAATAGGTTTCAAAAATACGATAAAGAGGCTGTTGTTCGTCTCAGGTATCTCTTCAGCCCTACAAGCTCCTGTATAGTTCGTCTGAGTGGATTTATTTAGAAGCCGGCGCCACACATTGACACTGCAATCATATTCGCGATTCATTCCGATCGCGCCAAGCAAAGAGATTAATGTGACGAGTCAGAAAAGCGCTCTTTTCGTCTTAATTGTCATACCTCTTTGCTAATGGCAGCGGCTGTTGAGGCAAATGGTGGTGCTGGCAGGATGGGTGTCATTGACGCTGTATTGTCCAGCAACATTGCGAAACAGCTGAACTAGGAGGTATCCAACCTGCCTCCCGCTTAGCAGAGGAGACTTTGAGTTAATGCGGTGAGGCGTACATAAAGGGATACCGATACTTGCCGTTCCCGACGACGGACCAATGATTTTCCATAAGCTCATCGATCGGTTTTCCCCTTCGCCGCTGTCACAAGAGCTAAACCGGGTTTACAGGCTGTTGCTGAGTATGATCGCCACTGGAATGAGCGATGATCATGCAATTGAGCTGATTTTGTGCTGAACGCTTTTACGTCTGTTTGAAGTCGACGTTAAGTCAACCTGACGCTATATCGTAAGCTCACGCTGGTAAGCGACGGGAGCCAAATTTGTTGGAGGATTGGTCGGCATGCCGATGTTAGAGGAATGAAGTCACCCCTCTGGCATTCCGAACGGCACTGATGCGGCGTGAGTCACATACATCATTAATCGGAATTATGACATCGCTGTTCATTCAAACGTCAGCATTTCGTTTTGTATTGTCCCCGCGATCAAGCTTGAATTAGAATTTTCCGGCCGACAGCTGCACAGCGTGATACCATCCATGGGGTAGCGCTGTGATGTGGGCACACACTGTCCATCTCCGACCGGGTTGTTGATGAACTCGGAGCTTCCATCTGTTAATTCAACGGGCGCTGTGCACCCAAAGGAAAATCTGCTGTCCTTGAAACTCAGCCACTCCCCCCTTAATCCCCTGAAGTCTTTGCTGGCATCTCAAAGGTTATGGCCCTCCCCTATGAGATTTTCCTGAACCCCCATCTACTGTAGTTCTTGTATGATTTGTTTTCTGTAGAACCGAATATTATCGTTGCATTCTATACGCTGCGCTCGCATCGTCTGATTTGACTGTTTCGTGTCATGAGATAGGCTAGATGTGGAGGGAGGAAGACATTACATACCACGAGTACTTGGTGAGGCCGAGAAGATGGACGACACTTGGAAGATGCGGAGTTGGCTGGTGCTGGACTTCATAGTGTTAGATGTGGTTAATCTTACAATATTTTTCTAAGAAAAAATTCGGTCCATGGTTCGGCGCAGAAGAAGTTGATCTCGAGGAAATATTCGCGTGAGATGAATTCAACGCGGATATCGCGTCCGATCAACATTCCAGTCACAGGCCCCCAGGTCGTCATAATTGCAGTCACTTTGCTGAAATTGAAAGGTCTCTTCCAAACTCCGCACTTCAGTTCCATGACACCAAATGGTAGCCGCTACCAGCGGGTCGAGTATTTGACGGGAATGGCGCTGATTCGGACGAAATACTGGATCATGGAATGAGTCGACTCTGGTGATACGACGTTCATGAAGAAGATTGGCAGTATTGCCGCAGTGACGATCGAGTGCTTACTAATATTTGCAGGGATTGAGCTTCTGGCTTCATTCTGGAAATATCGGCCATCATAGATAGAAGAAAGTTTTACTTCGACTACAATGTACATACAACTCTTCGAGGATGCCGTCCGTTTTCAGCGTTCTGAGTGGGAACCACTCACGTTATGTCAAGGTAGATACTTTTCCATGAACTTGACTTCAGCGCTTCTCAGCTGCGTTCGAATATGATGACTTTCTGATAGAAGACGACTGCACCTTTCGACAAAGGGATATCGATAATTTAGTCCGTCGGCGTGTCTTGATCGTTTTGAAGTTCAGTCACTATGCGTTTCGATAGGCACAGTTGTAAATGCTGAGAAGTCAACAAGCACAATGGTGCTTTTCTTATTTGAATAGAGGAGAAAACCACGAGGGATAGCAGCTCCAGCACCAGTAAAACACCCCATATACTATCATAAGTCCACAGAAAAGACCCGCAAACAACCGACTGCCCATTTAGGCGTCATCAGCCTCTGGCTCAACACTAAGAGATTCACGGCTGTTCAGCCTCTCTTCCAGCTCTTCAACAACATTCTCGTCGCGAGCAAGCAGCAGCGCGGCTCGAGCGGCGTTCTTCGCATTCTCCAGCATCAATCTTATGCTGAGAGGGAGGCCAGACTCTGCGGTGAGGAGGGGGGCCGAAACGAGCATGGCGCAGAGGTTGAGCTGCTGCTGCAGGTTGCCGTCGTTGGCTAAGGAGGTCTCCTCATCATCCCCTGAAATGGGTGGGATTCCCGAGCTGTTGCCGCCATTTCCAAGGTCAGAGCCAAGGCCACTAGCCATGAATGAAGCTAGGAAAGACGGTTCTTTGTCGGCTATTTCCTCGTCGTAGGCGGTGCGGGCGAGCTCGCTCAGCTCCTCAGAAAACACTCGCTGGCGCTTGGACTGGCGGCGGACGGAGGCGGCGGAGTCATCATCCTCATCGTCATCTGCCTTGCGCTTCTTTCCGGCCACGGACGCTCGGGCAGCGGGCTTGACGGGCTTGGCGGGGGCGGCCTTTCGGAGCTCTAATTACCAGACAATAATGTCAGTTACATACACCTAAATACAGTACTCAGATATTAGGCTATAGTTAAATGGTACTTACGGTCTACAGCGTTGGTGACGTCGGCGACTGTGGGCAAGGGAGCCACATCCTCGGGAGAGGCGGAAAGCATGTGTCGGCCTACCATCTGCTGGCGTATGGCATCGGTGATGGCAGCAGCGTCAACGGGCTCGTGGGAGCGGGACTTTTTGAGGCTGGAGATGGCCTTGAGGGAGTTGGTGGCAGCGCAAATAGCCGGGCCGAGCCAGAGGAAGAGGAAGATGGGGTCTGTGAGCTCGAGGGCGAGGGCGGCGTTCTTCAGGCGGTTGGCACCCTCAGGCTTAGCCTTGGCGATGTTGAAGTCGGCGGTGAAGACGAGACGGAGCAGGATATCGAGGCGCTCGTGCGGTATAGCTTCAGTGATGAAGGAAGGGAAGTCGAGGATATGGTATCGTCGGCCTTGGTGAAATCCACGTCTGTTGATGTTGCTAGCCTCTTTCCACCAGCTATCATGCAGCTGGTCCCATATCTGTCTGACTGTCGTAGCCGAGGCTTCATTAGTGTCTAGGGCCTGGGCGATTCTACGAAGCTTCGAGTCGATCTCGGGCTTGCGGCGGAGGGTGACTCGAGGATCCTCAATGATGTCCGGGGAGCCTCGTGCGGATAAAAAAGGAGAGGATGCCATTGTGCTGGAGGATTGGGCAGAAACGGACTCGAAAAGGAGAAAAAGACTGGTTCAATAACCGACAATTGACTCGAGAAGCGGGCAGCAGACAAAAGCAAGACACTGATGATTGTGGGCTGGCGACACGGATCAAGAATATGGGCGCAGGGGCGGACAGAGATACGCTATTTCACGACATCCATCATGGGAGCTCAGAGGCAACTATGGACCTACCCAAGAACCACCCAGATCCAACCCAGAATATACCCAGAACCTACCCAGTGCCTGCACATTCAAATAGCTGTGTATGGAAAAGAGGGCAAGAAGGAGGAGCCTTCGTCGCGGTCTACACTCACGGAAGCAGTGGTTTGCACTTGACTACAACGACCTGCACTAATGATTGCACCTGCGATCTGTGACCATCAAGTGGGGGCAAAGGGAAGCAGGAAAGAATCACGGGCTCGGACTTGCACACACGAAGGAAGGAGAATCCAAAGGGTACATCTGCAAGTCATTGTCTGCTACAATGATGAGTCAAAAAACCCAGCAGAAACCCAGCGATGGGGTCTGGGCTGGGTTTTCCGCGATGCGTTGGCTGGTGTTGCGCGGCAGTGCCGAACACCACTTGCGGAGAGCCCAACAATCGAGCCAATGGCGGGTACGAGGAGATTCGCTCGACGGTCTCACGGATGCGAAATTGAAAAGTTCTTATGCAAAGAAAAGATGCGTTTGGGCTGTTGTGATGCTGTGACGATTCTATCTGCCAGTGGTCGTGGATGTGGTGCATTATTGTCGTCGGCCTTGAGGTCTGCAACTGGGCCTTTGGCCTGCACGAACTTGTGGCTTTTGATGTTGAGGTCGATGTATGTCGCCTTTTCTCGGTCGCGGCCCCGATGGTGCTCTCACGCTCGTTGGTGGGTTTGTTCGGTGTTCGTGATAGACGCATGAGGTTGACCGTGGGACTGACGCATCGTGAGGTTCCATGTCGCGGTGTTTGTGGCTGTGAAGGCGGGAGAGACCCCTGTGTCCCGGTCCATGTCAAGCGGTCACTTCCATTTGCTCTTGCGGCAACGGATCAATGGGACAGAGGGAATGAAAGAGCAACAGCTGGTGCTTGCCCCGTACATTGCGATGCATCCATTTGCATCGACGTTCCACCTGCCTCGCCCAGTGTCGTGACTACCTACCTTACGACTGTGACTTCCACTTCGTGGCGGTGACATCACAATCACCGTTGGGGCGGTTCATACTTAGAAAGACCGGTTGTCGTCTGCTTCTTTCTCCTACCCACGTTTTCCGTCATCAAGACGTGGGTGTGTGTGTGCTCTTCCCGCCCACCCTGCCAACTTCATCTCCGCCTCCATCTCCGCCTCCACTTTTGAACTTCACCAAACAACATCGGCGCATTGAGTCGCACTTCAGGCAAAGCTGACGAGACCTCGTACGCACCCTGGTCGTCGCTCAGTTCCGCGCATCTTCGTCCAAATCCGTCCGCCTCTGTCGACGAAGGAAAATGTCAGCGTCTGCACCATCGGTCGGCCAGCAACGGCGCTGCCCGGAGCAAGGTACGGTGCTACCACTATTCCATCACGATCACCCATACACGACCGCCCATCCACGACCAGAAACAACGTCGCTGACATGCACCACCACAGGACACGCCCGGGGTCCCATCGCCCGCATCAAGTCCGAAACGTCAACGCCCTCGGCGCGCCGCAGCCACAAACTCTTCGCTACCCCCCGCGAGTCGCCATCCATGGTCTTCCAACGAAGCCCCGAACATCATCAGCCGTCTCAAATGTCCGCGCTTCCTCTTTTCCCCGTCGACTTCAAAGACCTCAACCCCGAAGCACAGCGCCGTTACCTTATCTCCGTTTGCCGGACCGTCGCCGAAAACGGACCCGTCGCGGCAAGCGATCGAGCCACATACCAAAAAGACCCGTCAACCCAAACGCTGGACTCTCTGTTTGCGACCTTACACACAACTGCGGAGGCCATCGTACTGCTCACCCAGAATACGCGAGATACGAAGTCGGAGTGAGTGGCAATGGCGGCAAGCGAGAAACGTCGGACGCCCAGAAATACAGGTGGAAGGACGGACAGGGGGGGCCAGCCCAAGCTTCGCAAGAGCAAACGTTGATGCACCCATCTGAAGGCGTCGCACGGGGTGTTGATTCACTTAGGCTTGAGAAATGAGCTCGCGGCCAACCCGGCAGAAGCAGACGGCCTTGGGTTTGGTGGGTAGCAGCCGAAAGTGGTAATCACGAGCACGAGCAAAAGCTCCCAATTAGAATGAATTAAAGACGAACCCCATCCTTTGAATGACCTGTGTATCGTCTCGTAGCCTGGCCTGCACCCATACACCCAAGTCGACTCCTGAACATGCGTACTACACCATGGCAATGGAGAAGTCTTCGCTGGAATCGCAAGGTGGATGACGTTACACATGATGTTGTCTGTGGTCGTCTTCTCGGTATAGTCTCCAGGTTGGTCTGACGCTTGATCAGCATCACGGCGCAGACCTTCGAGACAACATCGATTCCAACACCGCAGCTACACCAGCTGTGTTCGCCACGACAGAAACGCAACGTGCACCTTCGTCATATGCTTTGCCATGGAAATAGACTGCATCGTGAGACTATTCCCCGAGTTCGACTTTGCGAAATGAGCAATATTTGTGCCAAGCCGTCGCCCACGAGGGTTGCCAACCTCCAGAGGCAGGTCGTCCACCGCATCAAGACCGGGTCGAACGTGGCAAAGCCGGCCAAGTTGATGACCATGACGAAAACAATTCTTCTCTTTATCTGTATTATGACTGATGCTTGGTTGGGGGAGGCATAGCCCGAGAAGCTGACGAGAAGCGATGGGAATGGGAGAGTCTTACTTCAGCTCGGTATCATGCGATGGCCATCGGCATCTACAATGACATTTGAAGAGTTTGTCAATAATCGAGTTCAAGGTGATAGCAATGCTGATGCACTTGATGGCACGGGGGGAATTATGCAGCCCATTGGTTGAGGGAGGCTGTCTTTAGGGACTGGTCGAGTTGCTTTCGGACTTGGTCTTTTTTTTCTTTTTCTTTTTTTCCCACGTCTCCTGGCTACACTTGGGGACTTGGTAAATTTCTTCCCCCCTGGCGGCCCGGGCGCTGGGCGTGCATCAGCCGGTCGGGCAGTGCTCTGGTTTGGTGTGGGTGACCCGGGAGTGCGCTGTAATTACAGTGGGGGTAACTGTTCACAGCGCCTAAACCGTGCCGGTCACCTCTTTGCCCTGAGGCACTCACTAACGACGCTGACTTTGGGAAGACCCTTTGCTGTAATCTGGGAACCTGATGCAAATGAAATTGTTTGCGACGTTCTTTCAGCCGCATCCGTGAAGCTGTCAGGACTTCACAATTTGGGAGCTTTAGGCCAAAAGTCCAAATGTTGGAGCCGAGTCTCCGGTCGCAGTACAGCCACTCCACAGACGTCAGGGGTGGGCATCTCAGTCAGGATCCCGCTGGAGTTACGCCCGTCACCTGGGCCGGGGGAGGTAGACCCCTTTGACAAGGTAGCCAAGCGCGTCACTGTTTACAAGATCCCATCTGATGCTGACCCTGCGCGTTTGAATTTTGGAACTCTGAAACGAATGTTCACTGAGCAAGAACATATTAGGACCTATTGTTTGAGATGAGGATGACTATGATCCGGGACCCTTGACCTTCACAAGGATACTTGCTGAGGTTGCTCGATAAAGGTGACGCTGCCTCCACAACCCCAGATATGAACGGTCTGAATGAATTGAAGGAGACAGGTGCCTTCTTGAGTGGAGAAGAGTGCAATAACTTTTGCCCGCGATCGCGGATATAAGCGAAGACTCTTATTCTGTCTAGACGACAATGAACGTGATCAATCCAGGTTGGCTCGCCAGCATGGAGCTCTCATTCATCTCGGGACATTGCTCTCCAATCCATAGGTTCATAAGAACGCAGGACGCCATGAACCTGACTGAGATTATGGAAGATGTTGAGCTCTTGTATCACCAGATCACAGTCTCACCGTTTGGCGAAGCCACCATTTGTCGCCTTTTGAAGACTCACCGGAGGTCGAAAAATACCATGGAAGAGTGAATATCTATTCTTCTAGCAAATTACGATGAATGTGGCTCATGAAGTGTAGTATGTGTTTTCGCTTTTCGCCTCAGCTGCAGGGACTCACATGAATCACCGCCGACTGGGAGTTGTGGTATGCTCGTAGAAGATTCGAGCCTCTTCGGCGAGGAACCACGGCGACCTACTTTGTAGTATCTGTAACACAAAATGCAAGTGTTGCGGATGACCCATGATCATCACTTGAGATTATCCCTCGAAGGCCGTAAATGTCGAATGGGGCTAATGTGACTTATATCTTCATCGTGAGAAACGTCGGCCCAATGCTGACGTTTATTTCTTCCAACCGATACCGACATTCATTCAGGGTGTCGGTGGTTGGAGGTTTCCGACCAATGCCAACCATTATTTATGAATCCTCGCTTTGAACTTATCATTCTTATCAATGATGCGTCAATCGATATGGTGCCTCTTGTCTTGCATAAGTGTTGGAGGACTTTGAGGGCTTTTTAACTGGCTTATATGTCTTTGAACAATGGTAAGAACAGCATCATCCTTTTAGGTGAGGTATCAGTGAGAGAGACTATTCGAATGATGGTCATCATGAGCGGCCAACCTCACGAGCTACATCAGGACGGGTATACGGTCGACTCTTTCATCGTCAGCGCCTTTTACCTTTCTTCCCTTCGAAGTTTTCTTCTTCGCAGTTTGCCGCCTGGAGGCGCACCTTGTTAACTGCCGTATGACTCTCACGGGGAAATATCCAACGGCCAGGATAGCCCACAGAGAAACCTCTATGGCCACCTATGGGGGTATATGAAGAGAGCGAGAGTTCATCGCCTGTTACATCAGGTCCCGTCTGCTAAAGCTGGGCGTGAACTTTTCATACCTGAGTACGTTTTATGTTGCGAGGCTACCTAACTGAGCACTGCCCGAAGTGGCTTACCTGCCAAAACCCCATTGCGTGGACTCGGCACTTTCTCAACATGAATGTTTTCATACAAGCCGTGAGAATCGCCATACCGCAAGACCGTGTAACATCGTGCTCTTCAATCCTCGGGAAACACCGAAGGCTGGATAGAGAAAACTCCATTCTTTGCCGGACAGGTCGTCATTTGGCACCGTCAGGAGTTTTGTGCCCTACTGCCCTTCGATAGTTGACCTTGAGAGCAAAACAAATACTTGCGAGGTGACTATCCTTCCTTCGCCATGTCAACCTCTCCCGAAAGTCACAACAGAGGCCACGTTCGCGAGACCTGCATGAGACGAGCTCTCGTAAGCTATCAAGTGCAGTGTTCCTTCCCGTGGGCGGCTGAAAGTGGATATGCGACCGCTGGTGGTCTTTCGAGGACATCGTCATGGCCGGTGGCGAGACAACGAGCCTTCGCGGTCTTGTTGTCGTACATCTGCGAGCTGATGATCAGCATACCTGAACCGTCCACGATTCTTAATATTCTGGGTGATTACCTGCTTGCTCTTGAGAAAAAAGCGTCAAATTCGTGACAATGTCGCCGATTCGATTCCCGCGATGGCGAAACTAAACTTGCAGCTGTCTAAGACGAAAAGTCGCCTTTGATATAAACTCTGCTTCCGAACACGTGTTACCTGCGACTATGGGTTTGCCCTGGGCATGGTTTGTCCAGGTGACTCTACTATTTGCGTGTCCACCGACCTTGGAGCTCTGTTTGATGTTGAACGATCTACGAATGGAAAACTGGAGACCCATCTTTAAGGCTCGTTTGCTGTTTCGGCAGCCTAGTACTGTTGGGCGCCCGTTTCCTGTTATTATGTCTTCTGCTTTTCAACTCCCGGCCAGATATTTGTTCGTTTTAAAGACAGTCCTTTGTAATCAAAATTCTCAAATAGCAAGTGTGTGTAAAATCAGCGGTATTGTCATCGTCTTGGGGTGACAAATCATTGACCATCTTTTTTCCCTTAACGTGGCCAAGGACAGGGAAGGGGCCGGATTCTGGAGGCCAGATACCTGGAGCACATCCGTCGGGGTGTGCGCGGCTGTTGTTTAATCGTTTTTGATGCCCTCAGTTAAGTCATTTTTACAATTGCCATCGTCCCTCTCAATTGTAAGTTGACTGCTTGGAGCCTTTGGTATCAACTTCTACAGAGTATCATGTGCCCCCTTTTGTATTGCCCACGCAAGATTTGACTACCTGTCGCCAAACGCACTCTCTATACTTGGTACATTTGAGTGGATTCGGGATCAGCATTTGTTGATGGATGGCCGGCTTGGGAGATCAACGTTCGAGATTGGTCGGCCTACGGCTCCGCGACGTAATAGACACAAAGGACAAATCTGTATCGCCATTCTTTGTGCAACCCAATCTTCATTTTGCTCTCGGTCATTCCACTCGACCCCCACAGCGTAGTCAAGGACAACTTGGAGCGCCCAACGACATGCAGCCGCAGCTCGACATCGTTTCTATCCCCAGAGTCTTCCAGGAGGCCGCATTGGCTGAGATTGCGCGACGCAGATCCAATGCAGGATCCCTCAAACTTGCCCAGCGATTAGATAGAATAAACGCTGGAACAAGACTTTTAATAGATTAAGGGGAATCGACAACTAGCAGATCAGGAGACGATCCAGGGAACTTTCCAAGTAACCTTGTGCAGCTGTTTACCGAAAAGCATCATTCAGCCAGTGTCTCTCGCCCTATCAGCCGGAGGCATCAGCCTGAATCGGAAAGGCAGTATGTCCGAGATTTTTCGTGGTCTTAGCCAGAAAGTCCACAAAGTCGACGTGGACTCTGGACTCAAAGGCATCATTCTAAGGCATGGCAAGCAAAAAGCCATTACAGGTGTCTATGAACAACGATTTATTCACAAATCTCTAAGAATCAAACACATTCCTGTTTTCTTCATCGATGCAGCGCCGGATGTCCTCGGGAATCTAATTCAGGAGAAAAACCCACGTCGGGGTCAAGAACCGTCTCCATTCGCAAAACTCAGCGCTCTTTGGACGAAGGCGACATGTATTCGGCAAGATTTTGACTGATATTAAGTCCAAGACTCTCCGATTATTCTCAAGTCTAGGCGATCTCCACGGCAGAGACCAATACATAGAAAGCTACAGAGAAAGTGATTAGTTGGTCATCCTAGTTGAATCGATATTTTCTGATCACCACCTTCTTTGATTTGTCTCCAAGCATTAACCAGACCTCCTCTTTGCTACACAATGGAAAAGCTCCGTCCATGGCACCCACGCTGTTGGCGGAATCACTCAGCAACCAATCCTGATCGGACGTCGAGGAAGTAAGTAATCACGAACAGGTCCTTCATCAGTTGGACGCTTTCCCTTTTTAACATCGTCTTTGCTGCCGCATTGCTTCCACGTTGCTTCACTCGTGGCTGAAAAGCAGCGTTTCTACCGGAAGTTCGGGAAGCTTTTCTGCACAGGGGAGACAATCTCCTATGTCACTCAGGATGTTTCTGGAGGCAAGGAAAAGGCTCCCCTTTTACTCGAAGCATTCCGCAAGATAAAGAAGTTCTCTAGTGTTTGGATGTTCCCAAACTCAGAACGCTGGTCCGTTAGGTGAAGTTTTTCTGTGGGTGCACCCCCCAATGGTGGGAGTTTCCAGGAGCACGTCTATCAGCTTGAAATACCTTTAGACGCCGCACATGTCAAGGGTTTCCCTAGAGCCTCAGCCAGCGACCATCTGCGCCTCCCAGCTTTGTCTTACTCGACCAACATGCCAGCAGCTCGGCAGTTACTCGTAGAATAGTTCAGAAGGACGGGGGCCTTCTTTAGGAATCGCACGGCATGACCCTGCTCTCCATGTGACGCAACAGGATAAAGAAAACGCTTCCGTCTACGTGATAATAGAGAGCACGACAGGATACATATGGTGCAGATATTTGCTGCGAGAGACACGTTACACCGGAAGCTGGTGCATTTACAACTGGCGAGGATGGACGATCTGCGAAATGAGTCTGACAATGATATCAGCGAGCGAGAGGAGGTATCTAGATAAGAGACTACTGGGAAAGACAGCTGGTCTGAGTTTAATACTGAATATCTGGACGGTATGCAAATCTGATCAAGGGTGAAATACCACCATCCATTACTACCCGCAGGACTTTGCGGCCAGCCCTTGCCACGGTTGAAATCGCACTCGCGGCTCAACGAGTGGGAACCAACCAAACTGTATCTACGATTCTCGGCCTTATTGTCAATACCTGATGCGATACCGACTCAAACTTGATTGCTGACACTCCATTTGAACATCCCAAGACAAACATGCTCACAGCTGCCGCTTTACGAACCCATCTTTGCGTGGGATTGTGCATCCACTTTCGCTGGTCATAAGTTTGTCGCAGACTGATCATTCCGCAGCCGGTGAATATGCGTGACCAATCGGCTCGATGACATGTCGGCCGATGTTTGGGGATGGTGGCTTTAATTCGCTTGCAATCCAGAACATCGACTCTGTCAAAAATCCTCTATGATCGCTCAATAATGGCAACAGTCCTACTTTTGGTCATGTTTTATGTGCCATAACAAGGTCTTTGACCTTCCAAACCGCAATGTAAATCTTTAGGCAATTGGGGATTCATGCCAGCGAGGGGTGCGCCTCGATGGACTCGATGTGCATCCACCGACCCTGTTAGGCAGCCGCACCGTCAATACCAATCAAGAGTCCGCGAACTAACTCTGGGGGGGTTGTATACATCCCGCCAAGAGATTGAATCAGTTCAAGTACGTGACTTTAGCTATATCCAGCCGTACGATGAGATTGAGCTTTCGCCGAGAAGCAGCGTCACTCAACTGCAAGGGCGCTAGAGTTGATGAGACCTATCGTCACCATATGGCATCTTTATTAGATGCCGTTTGGTTACAAAAGATATCCAAGATTTCTCGGGCTCAATTTCAACGCCCGTTCCGAGACGGATACAGATAAAATGTCTAGAGGTTGTGGGGACGAGGAGAAAACTATGGTGTTCAGGCACTACGGATGTAGCACGAAAGAAGTCCCTTTCCCTGGATCTAAAACATCACCGATCATGATTCCATCACAAGATGCGAGAATTTCCTAGCAGCGATTCCGTACACCCTTAAAGCAGTGCGTCATTTGCCACTTTGGATATCCCTGATGGCGCACTCATTGTCATTCCAATGGGGCCTCTGGTTTTAATATGTCCACCTCGTAGACCAGCACTTTGACGGAGCTCACCTCGCTACATACGCCAAGTGATCGACATAATATCCAAGCTACGCATCATTTTGGATGAGGTTGAAGTGGTAGTTTGCAACAACGTCGACTCAAACATTTTACCCCTGAACATCATCAACCTGCGAAATGCTTCTTGCAATATTGAGATCTTGAGAAGCGCCTACCAGGGCGCCATCGCCAGTATCTCGGGCCTATGTATTCTTGTGCATGATCTCAATTATATAAGCATGGTATCCAAAATCGAACGGAGAATTCCAAAGGCGAGATGCAAGGCGTTACTCGGATGTCTCACAAGCGAGAATCCCTTTCGAGTCCCACGTCAATAGTCTCCGACTTCGAATTTAACATTGACAACGTAGTTCGTCAATTGACGTTACTTCGCCTCCAAGGCAATGTGGCTCAAGAGTTAAAAGCCCGGCTTCATCTTGCTGGGTATGACGTGTTTACGAATACATTGATGAAGAGCAAGTTTGGACCACGGGCAGTGACCAGTGCATCATTTTCTGCAAGGTCTATGCCTAAGCAATCAGATATGAAACACACAGGAGCATTTACGTTGTCAAAGGTCGATACTCATGGGCGTTGAAAAGTGGCAGAGGGGGTTTTCGACGTTGCCGATTTAGCCAGCCCACTGTATGGGAAGATGACTGAGAGAATGACGGGCAGCTGGGGGAGACTTTGATGGGATATGGAAAGTGAGCGTCTATCGCGGGATCACTTTGCCATATTATTAAATGGCAAGGAACATGCCTAAAAAGTGAATAAAAAGGACGACACATTTGAGTTACGAAGTGCAAGCGATGCAAGAAGGTGTCATGATCGTTGCGGATGGCATTCATCCTAATGAACTTGCGGTCGGAGGTTTTGGTTTCACCCTGCTTATGTCCAACCTCGTTTACCCGCTTTTCGGACTTTCTGTGACGCTCATACTCGTGGGGAGGGTGAGTTGGCGCGGCACCGTGGTCTTTGTCACCGTCGCGTTATCGTCCACCTAGCTGTTCGGAACAGCCCAGGTCATCCCCTCTCGAACCCTTAGAAGTTTTGTAGTTGTCTGCAGCTGTGTCTGAAGCTGCACATCCGCGTTCTTCATAGCCCCAGAGCATCAAGAGTTTGGTGCATCGACTCTGACTCGGCGTTGGCGTCCATGAAGTAATGTGCATGTGCAGTCAGCTGTTGAATCGAAGGCCGCAGCAAAGTGTCTGGACGTCGGGAAGGCTTCCGTGGGTCAAGGTTGGTGGGCAATCAAATTGATAGAGCTAGGAACATAGAGATTCATTGGAACTGCTTGGCCACACGAAGTAATGGAAGGAAGAAGGAAGAAAGCATGAACTGGGCGAACCGACTGTTTTTTAGGGCAGGTGCGGGTCGCTGATGGTTGGACTTCTTCGGCAGGCAGGAAAGGACCCTTCTTCTTTCTTAATTCACATTGGGTAGGCCTCTGTTGGGTCTGTCCCTTCTGGCTTGAATTGAAGGGGAGACTTCCTGCCGTCAAATGGTCGCCACTCCCCGTCTCCCCCCTCAATGTCTTCCTCTCTGCCTATCGATTCCAAACGTCGACCTGAACACCACAAGCAGATCGGTCCAAACGACGTCAGATCCGACAACCAAGGAAACGTTTGTTTCCCTCCATCTGCATTCGTGCGATTGCTAATATCTAAGCCTTTTGTTGCACAGATGAATCTACTATGATGAGACTGGGCTGCGGTACTGTCCTCTTCTACTGTCGCAACCTCTGACATCCTAGTCACCTCCCTCGCCACATAGGACCTACAGACAATGATGCGCAAACTTTAATGGAAGACCTCAAAGCCAGAAATGCCCATTTGCGACGGAAGCTTCGCGTCAACATCCAGTCCTATCTCGAGCAGGCTGGCGTCGCGCCGACAGCCGCTGCATCTATGGCTGCCGATCTAAACCGTGACGTTTGGGTAAGTTGCTAACCTGTGTATTTATGACTCTCACGAATAGTTGGACTGACCTTGCAATTATTGGCAGAACACTTTCATGGAGCACTGGGCTATGGACAGAAGCAATGCAAACGCGATACGACGAAAACACGACCACTCATCCTTGTTGGTATTCGCGCTCGTTACCCTTCCTCTCCGCGCTGTTGCGTACGTTGCCTGGTTGATCTGGCATGCTGACGGTGGCACCCTCCAGGATTGGATTGATGCCGTTCGCTATCATCCGTGGCTATTGCATTCAATTTGAATCGGTATTGGGTGCGCTATGGAGGCCTACAATAGTGTTTTTACAAGGGAAAGCCATGGTGTTCGTTTAGATATGGAAGCTTGGTATGGAAGGCACGTTTGCATGCACGTTGGGGAATAATCACGAACTAGCTGGAGGATCACTTACGTCAAATCCAAACGCGTCCACTAATACGAATTCGGTGTTTGTTTTATTAGTAACTTGGAGGATGACCTGCTATAGGACCCTGAGGCTGTAAGACTGGTCACATCCTTTCGGGCATTATGGCATCTTGCCGTCTCTATTTTATTTACCGTCTCAACTAAATCAAGAAAGCAAACACTCGATTCCTGCGAGTTGTCTGATGATACCAAATGAGTGATGAAACTTCTTGAGCGAGTTAGGCGTTCTTGCCCTGTGCTAATCGCCTATCCTGCCTCATTTGATCCTATGTGATGCACTAGCCTGTAGGTCGCAAAGATTCTCATGAAGCCCCTATTGACAGGTTATCTTTTAGGAGAACCTCTCAATCAGGCGTTTAAGATCAAACAGTAGATCATAGCGATAGAGACCGACCTATATTAGGAAATGCTGTCTGCGAATTTGTGTAGACCCTGCTGGTAGTAGTGCTGGTACGGTTAATGACATGTCGCTCTTGTGCAAGCGGGTGAGAAGAGATATTGGTTGCATACCTCCATCTGAAAACCAGACCGATCTTTGGAAAGTAGGTTCAAGTGCAGCTGTGTAAATCTGAATCTCCCAAAAAGGATGATGAGAGCCAGTATTGCCTTGAGATACATTCAGACAGTATATTACCTATCTTCAGTCGTGTATCTCCGTAGAGACGCGTTCACAAGGGCGCTGGTACAGCGCTATGCCCTCTAGCACCCTCATATCTACAACAGAGAAATGGGGCATCAAGCAACTACAATCTCTCAGCCCGGACGTGTTTCATGACGCCTCCACGTGCCTCATGGATGCACTGCATCCTGTGCTGCAGCTACGCGGATACCGTTCTTTGAGTTGACGAGCCCGCACATTCGGAGGCAAGCCGTTCTCGATTATCACTCACTTCACGACCCTGGACGCGGCATTCCAATCGTGGCAGAAGGCGTAGGTGGTATGAGTTCAATCTTCTTCATCCTTGATCGCCTCACCATCATTTTAGAAACACATCAAGAACACCAGGATTCATACAATGTCGAACTGTTTGAGAGGGTCATACGCCGTTTGCCTGGTGTCTTCTTATGAGGCTTACTTGCCTATCCTTCTGCTTAAAGTGCCGTCATCTCGCGAGTTCCGTGTCTGATGTGGCAAGCGACAACCTGCCTCATATTTCTCATGTTTCGTCATTGCATGCGGCAGATAACTCGGTCGGGCCATTCTCGTCCTTTGTCTCGGATTGCTAACGTTGTCTGATCGCGTTTCTCAAGATGTTCCGAGTTCGTGTGTCCAGAGAATGATACTTTGGTACCATACCATTGAGAGGCCTTTTCCACGAGCTTCCAATCGAAGTCGACCGCCATGGCAATCAACTCCACGACACGTATACTTAAATCCCACGTAAGGAGACCGTGCCGTTTTTTAAGGCCTCTGAGGAGACAAGGGGGGCTTGAAGACGTTGGGCATCGGAGGGATTACTTCGAACTCATCTGATATGATGCGAGAGCGTTGGTTTGACTGGAACTATGGAATGAGGCTGCAAGTTCAATAGTTCCACCTGCCTTCCGGTACATCCCTTCCACTCTCATTTTGGCATTGCTTTCCACATTCCCCTGTTTCAATCCCACAGGCTTTCAGCGTCGTTGCAATTGCTCGACTCACATCACCGCTCTCAAGGAATTGAAAGCAAGTTAACATTCAAAGCATACCTGGGAGCTCTCTGATAATGGAGATGGTGATGACGAACGCAATTTCTGATATCCCATCACCAGCTAAGTCGATCAGGTCACAATTATCGACCAGCGCCGAGGTCCCTACAATGCCACACCATCCCTGAACACGGGTGATTTTGGATTGCCATAATGATTCTTAGTTGCGCCAAGACACAAAGATATTTTGCACGTCTAGAGGTGATTTTGCTGCCACAAGTGATTCTCACGATAGAGGCCATTTCGGCCCAGACAAGCCGCCCCTGAAGCATGAATCTCGACTTGTAGGCTATCAAGACGACAGTACCTTCTTCTTATATTCATTCCCCCGGATCCACATGTTTGAAATGTTAGTGTAAGTCCATCATTTTGACATTCCGTCCACTCTCCAATCATCACCTTAACTGATTTCACCTTCCGATCCTTTTATCTCTAGGTGAACATGCCCCAGTCCAGAAAACAATTTGGCATTGAGACAGCCACTGTTGAGTGTCCTATTCTTCGTTCATCATAAAGACAAACGAATCCACTCGATTCTTGCTGGGGTCTGCTGGGTCCAGATGTTCATCGAACCATGGAAACGCGGCTGGATCAGCTGTCTCCGAGCAGAAAAGCACCACCGTCAATCATTGCGACGTCTGATCAGTCTCAACGTCGTCCAAGAGGGGAACTCGCGGCTTTTCCCATCGACATGCTAGATTGGAGTCATCACCAGCCTTGAAAAGGCACTTTCAATCCTTTGAACCATACAGCTCGTGCACCTGCAAGAGATGGTCGACCCAAAGTCAAAGGATGTCATCTTATCTCATGTTTCTTTGAACCTTCCTTTCTCACCCTTAGCTTTCGCCTGATGAGGCCTTTTGGTCGCATATTCGTTAGGGTTGCTCATGGTCGTTCGTAGCTCCCACTACCGTCTGAATCTCTCGATGAGGAAACCTTGCAACGAAGATTTCACCTCGCATTTCGGCTTGCCATGCCCTACGAGTATACCCATCCCATTGTGTACGAGAGCTGAATAAATTCCCATCATGATTATTGTTAGCCCCTCTCTAACATCCAATAGATGTGTCAGCCGTCGCTATATGCTTCATCTCTATATACCACCGCAATCGCAGATATTTCTACTGACTCTGCTACTATCGCCCGGCTATTCTTTTTTGCCGACTTAGATCCCCTTAGCGGTGTTCCGTACGCCGGTAGCTTTATGTAACAACCAAGAGTGCGCAACCCGTCGTCCACTCAGTAGTATCGCCTGTAGTCATCACATTAGTTTACTTTATCCTCGCGGCGGACCGTAGTCTTCTCGTTGTTGCTTGAATACTCAGTCATTCTTGAGGGCGACTCGCGGATACAAGAAGGTCTCCTAGAGATATTCTCGTTGCTTTATGGTCCTTCATGCAGCTCTGTGGCCCATTTATAGAGTTTCTAACAGCCAATGCCCCTTGTATTTGAATCACAGGCAGACCCATGACAATCAATCAAGTACCACAACAAGGACAAGCAGTGCGACATAGTTATTTCGCGCAAGGAGAATGTCTGGACGTATTCCACCGCCTCTATTGCTGCTATGAGAGGCAAGCAGGCCAACGGGGATAAGTTTATAATATAGGTGATAGGAATAATAGGACTGGACAGCGTGTCGTCCATTTATTGAAATCGTTTAAGTACGGTACCGCGGTACTGCGAACCGCTCTTGTGGACCTTGGTATTCCCCCATTCAGACTCTGTGATTTGGTAGGCAGTTTTAGTTGTCCGACGACAGCCAAAAAGTCTAGATGGACTACATATGACAAGTCTTGATGCAGTATTTACTTCCATTCAGTTGATTCGTCAGTGTTTGACGCGTGCGGTCGCCGCAATATATATACCCCAACATCATCATCAAGACCAGTCAAAGATACATGCAACGCAACAACGGCAAGCGTTCATCGTGGAACCCTATAGGATGTTTCTTGTCTCGGCTCATTGGATCCCAACGGGCATCTCCCGCTGATATCTGCGCCTTCTCGAACGTGGGACAGAATACTTCAGGAGCTCTTTTTCATCATATACTCAGTCTTCCACCCATCTCTTGAGAACACGAATCTGTGACAGGATGGATAGATGGTAATATACCAAGTCATCAGCGCTGCCTGGGCTCTTCTGTTAATCTAGGTCGACGGCTCAGTCAGTAATAACGAAGTTGGCATGCAAAGACCACCCTTGTAGCCGGCGGGGCCAACAGTCCTGTTGAAACAGCATGAGCAGTTTTCAGTCTTTGCTGGGTTGACAATATCTGTACTGGTCACATTGTATGCGACTTGCCTAGTGTGTGGCCAGAAGAAGACGCACCTCGTTGGCAAACGCGACAAAAGTAAGCCTCACTTGGCTCATCTACCAGCCAGCCGTCAGGTTGTCTGGAGTCTGTCGCATCTCAATGTCTACAAAACGAAGGCAGTGCTGCCGTTGGTAAGGGCCGGGAAATCTTGTATTAAAGACGCGTTTGCAATCACCGCCAGACCTGTCCGCGCAGAGTGGCGGAAAAGCGCGATATGTAAAAGGCATCGTTACAATTGTTCTTGCTAATCTTTCGGCCTGCCGGACGCTACTCGAAGTTGAATCCGGAGGCCTTAACCGTGAAGTTTCCGAGATGTCTCGAAAGCTTCCCAGACGTGGGAAATTTCAAGCGGGAGAAGCGGCCACACATGCGAGGGATTTTGCGATATGATGCCGGGACGTGAAGGAAGCTGTGAAGCTGAGATGAAGAAGTCGATTCAGTAGGTCATCAGCCATTTTCCGTTGATCTTTGCGAAAATCAGGTCCTTAAATGGCTAGAAGAAGTCCACTCGAAGCTTTGTGTTATCGCCTATCAAGCGGCCGCCTTTGGTCTCCGATTAAGGTGGCCAAATAATGAATCGCCTGCTCGCTCTTGACTTTGACGTAGACTTTGAACATGGTGATATTGTTCTTTTGGATCACCTAGATGGTGGCAGTTGGGAAGACGGTGTTCCGAAAGGTACCGGCCGGCCGAGCCTGTTCGTCTCCGCGATTGAGCAGATGCATATCAGATTCAACTTTCCACGATAAGATTGTTGCAATCACGGTGCACTTCATATACTATGCGGTTGCACACATTCTCATAAGGACTTTGCACGCCTAATTTGAGGTCGCCTGTGCCCATAACATATTCATTTCTTCTCGGTCTTTTCCTTCGTTCACTACACTCTTCTCGGTGTTGGTCAATGTGGTCCTCCACAACATCTGGGGCTTGACTATGGGTAGTGAACGACTGAGGCTTATGCCGAATTTGTCTTTTGATATTTCAGGGCCCAGCAAATTCTTCTGCCACTCTATTGCTAAGATGTGAACAGGTCACCCGCCGTCCTTAGGGTGCACTACCCAGCGACATAACGCGGGCAGGATGAGTAAGACCCGCTGTCTCTCTTTTCCTCCCTCATCTCCCCTCCCCCCTCTTTCATACTTCCTCATTGTTTCAATCGGTCTTTACACCCTTCCCTCGGTCTCTTCCACACTCTTCTCACCGTTCTGTCCTCATTCTTTCCCTTTTCCTGTTCAACCTAAAGGCCATCAGTAGAAGGTGAGGCGTGGAGCATGCATTCTCTACATCTACCTAAAGCGGGGTATCTTCTTAGCATCGCAGTGGCTGCCTGAACTCGACCAAGATTAGCAGCTGCGCGGAATCTCACCTGAGCTGTGGCGTTTACTTTTCGCTCCATTTCTCATCTTATAATTCTGTTTCATTCTTTGTCTTATAATATCATTTCCTTACATTTCTTCTCTTATTATCTCATTTTACTTCATTCCCTCGCTTATCTCTCCTACTTTTAGATCTTCTCTATTGGTCTCCCCCTCATTCTTCTCATTATATCATATCTGAACCTTTCACACTTCTATGCCTCTCTTGTCTATATAGGTCACTTCTACTACATCATCTGTATACTCTAGAATCATTCACAGGCCGTCAACCCTTTCACAACCATTTTCACACAACGCGAAAAGTCCAATCAACATGTCCCGTCCCTACCAGTACCAACCGCTTCCCCGGGTAAAGGCCGTAGAGCCTCCATACATACGGCTTCTACAGATTCAACCTGGTCGGCTTGGTGCCCCATTGCGAGTCAAATTCATCGTTGAACGGCTCAGAAAAGTAATGCCGAAATTTCGGCCATTTCATACACATGGGACAATCAAACACCGAGCCGCCCGATCCAGGTTGAACACAATATAGCATATATCACGCAGAAACTTGAACGCGCCCTTGTCGTTATAAGTCAACGTTACCCGGGGCACCTACTTTGGGCTGATGGAATCTGTATCAACCAAAATGACCGGACTGAAAAGGCCAGCCAGGTTGAGTTCATGAACCTGATCTATGGCTATGCCCAGCAAACGCTTGTGTGGCTGGGCGACCCTGATATGACTCAACAACCGTGGACCTGCCATCTATTCTCACTCCTGCATAATAACATTGGGCATCGTATCGTGGAGAACGCCTGGCGTCAGGACTTTCTTCCAGCCTTGTGGAGGGAGGTTCGCTGGTTCTCGCGCATGTGGGTTGTACAGGAAGTCGGCTGCAATAACAATGATGACGTTAAGCTGCTGTTCGGTCCGGACTGGGAGCTTGACTGGGAGGATCTCTTACAGGCTATTCCATCTATCTCTGTCGGAGGTCGCGAGTGGACAGATGCCAACAAGATCGAGGGCCTGCTGCATATCAGAGACGAGAACGCCAAGAGAGGCAGCATTCTGTTCATGATGGAACGTTTCGTGTCTTTCGGATGCAAAGAACCACGAGATCGCATTGCCGCCATGGCAGGAATGCAGAATCCACCGCCCAGTGCGAAACCCACAGCATTGGCAATTGATTACAATTCTACTGATCAAGAGATGTTTCTCCGCTTCGCAAAACATCTCGTTGAACGTAGATTTGGCCTCGCGCTACTCCGACTATCCGCTCACAAGGGACCCACAGAATTCCCATGGCCGTCATGGGTCCCAGACTGGTCCAAATGTTCAAGCCAGAAACCCTGTCTTGACATTGATGACTTCTACGACTATCCTGCAACCTCGGTTAATGGCATGATGAGAATCCATTGTTATCAATTGGAAGCTTATTGTAATGGATATCGAGCCACGTTTAAGAAGCCGAGACTTCAAAATCACGGTGTTGATTTCATCCTAAAGAGGAACTCATCTGGGTACTTTAGGCTGGCTGAATGGCAACAACTGCAAGGAAACGTGCGCGCTAGAAGCTTCAATGTAGATCTAGTCATTGTATAGCGTCTTTAGTTTGAGAACTTTGTATGCCTGTTAAAATCCGTAGATTCTTGGAGTAATCCTGGGTTTCCATTGTTCGCGAGGGTTTTGGGAGGATTGGAATTAGGTTGAGGGCGACACGGAGCATCATGACCTCGAGAAGAATCAAAGTGACAAGAGCTAGTGCAAAATTCAGAGTTAAAGCCGGTTGCTACTAGACATTTTTCACATGCCAAGTGAAGTTATGATGAGCTGTTGAGTTGAAGAAAGAGTAGAGGCTAGCCTTGGTGCTGATCCCCCATCGGATTCTTGGTTGGTGAGATTCAACCTAAGGCGATAACTCTACGAATAAGTGTACATCTCTTTCCATTGGAATTTGATTACAGAAGGTGAGAATGACCACCTCTCGGTCCCATGACATTTTGGACGGCCGGAGCTGACAACGTATGCGTAGGGTTCCGCCAGGCAAATCATCACCTGCGCGTGCACGTGAAAGCTCTGCTGGCCGCTACAGATCGTGGGGTCTTTGCTGTCGTTAGATGGACTAAAATTGTCGGTTATTGTTGGCTGGTGTTGACACAGAGGCGTGTCATTGGGCTAGACCTTGAGGCTGGTGGATGCAAACCAGACGAAAAGCCGAGCAAAGACACTCGTCAATTTGTGAAGTTGATTGATAGTCTGACAGTATTTTGCATGCAGAAATACAGAATGGCTTGACTTAGAGAGCCTTGTGATGTGCGGTCCGAATGACGCAAGCATGCTAGCTAGCTATGGCGGCATGGGCTCTCGCGTTGGCAACCTTGGGCGATTCGCCTCGAAAGCTGTTCGGAACCTAAACAAATGTCCTTCATGCTTACTCTAAAGTTGAAACTAGAGAATCAGCGATTCTCGATGCCGAGACTGGGAATGAGAGAGCGAAGCTCCATCGACTTTTGCCGGAGGTCTATGCATCAGGAAAGCAGGAACGTCCGCCATTCCACAAGACCCAAAGATTGAACGGTTTTTTAATTAAGTAGAGGAGCTCAGAAGACCAAAATTCTAAGTTTCTCGAGTCCGTATTCTGATACATAGGCTCGTAGTTTTGTGGTGCACTAAAGACAAATGGAACTGTGACCTGTTCAGCCCTGTCGGCATATGAGGAGAGAGATGCAGTGGCTTTACGGCATTCGCAGATATTGACTTCACTGTTCATTATTTTCTCATTTACCTGGCCTCAATGCTTTCTTTGTTTAAAGGCAACAACAGCGCGAGAGGGAACGGACGGGGAGACGCCCGGTTGGGTCAGAATTGGGGCTGTGTGCGATCGGGCTCACGGGTCATGTGCAGGGACGTATGTTCCGGCGCCAGGGTATCTCTGTATATCCCACGTCGGAGCCGTAATCCTAGACTGAATCGTTGGCGCATCCCCTAGCTTGAACGAGACGACTACCGGGACGACGACGGTATTGACGCTGCAGACGATTGAGACGACTGCAGCAAGTGGACTCTGGACATTCCGGATGGTGCGACACAAGGCCCAAGATAGCGACCTGAAATCAAAAGGCCGCGATGGTGTTGGGATATCCTCTGGTGGACGGACGTACTTTTTGGTATGGCTATGAACTGCTCGACGACTGACTGACCGATGTTGAGTTTAGACCTGCGATATGGCAAAGTAGCATGGGAAGCGCCTCCCAAAGCGATAGTGTATCTGCTCAATCATCGATGTAATCTTCAACGGCATACCACTGATGATTGTTCAGCCGAATAGTGGTCAAATTAGCTCAAGTCAATACTACAGTGAGCGTTGGACGGCGTGCAGTGCGTCTATGAAAATAGATTGAAGATCGCAACGGCCAACATAGAAAAGGGCTGTATGAAAGGCAACAGACGGCTTCCACTTGATATTACGGAGAGGTACGAATAGGCAATTCGTTGTTTCGAGGGTGCAGTTTCAAGGTACAATGGAGCAGGGGATGTATAGAGGGTATCAGTTGTATCGCACTACAATGGATGTTGAGTTTGTCAGATCTAATAATTGAAGGGACTTGAGCCACGGCAAAAGTCATGAACGGCGGTGGCCTCAATCTCCCATGAACTAGTACACTGACGGACCTATCATATTGCGGCGGAGAGGGATAGCACGGCCGACAGTTGAGCGAATCAAAAGCCGAGCGGGTATAAGAAGATGTCTTTCACTGTACCCAACAGTGTTTGAAGTCTGTGGCACGTCAAGCACAGCGCTGTCGTAGACGTCTCTCTTTTGTGCTCGGAACTCAGAGCCCCACCTGATGGTGCGTAACGCCATGAATGCCATAGTTAAATCCCGCGGTTGTGCTATCGCGGTCCCTTTGCCTCTTTTCGAGTGTTTTTCTTTAGGGTTTCCACTGGACGCCCAGGGATCAGATCGAGGCCAAAGACAGGTTATGTGTGATGGGTCTATCTGGATCGAAACTGACCTCTGTTTATCCTTTCGTCGAGGCGGTGGAGATGAACTTCTTAGACTTCAAGCTTTCAGTAGCTTCAGATACTAATTAGCCTCTCAGAGACGCTGAAATCCACCTCCAGGCACGCAGGGAAGTTTCCATGCAGCACATCGCATCACCGCCAGAGTAAATTTACAAGGTCCAGTCTACTCAACACAAATCAGAAGCCAATATCCAAGAGAGAGTTGATCATTATGAGCCATCTCAACATGGTTACCAAACAGGACCTCTTGCTGCTCATGCTTATGTTGTTGCGGTCCAGGGTGCTCAGGACCCTAGAAACGTCAGCCAGCGGTCTTTCTTCCGGTCTATTGCAGTAGCTTCAACACAGCCGACACCCATCATGTCTTTTAATACATCGCATCATAAGGGAGAAGTCGTCTATCTTTTTATGAAACACCACAATTTATAGTAACCTAGGAATTTTCAGCAGAGTTTGCAATACCCAGGCTCACGAGTAGCAACCTACCCTGCGTCATTGGGCCCCTGATCGTTGGCATCGGCGTCACTTTTGACGACCTTATCAGCAGCAGCGGCAGCAGACGAACAGGCTGAATGACAAAGCAAGCTTTTTGATGCGGTGCTGAGGTTTGAGCTGGCTTGGACACATCGCCATTCTTGTTGCAGAATTCGTTTACTCGCCAGCAACCGTGGATGCTTGTTGAGGTCGGCAGGTGAGGTTGGGTTATTGGCCAAGGCCAAGAGAAATGACCTGGGGTTGCACCCGGAAGAAAGGCGCGGTACGAAGGCCGGTTGGATATTAACAACCGATCCAGCTTTCGCAAAGGTTTGCAGGCCGGGTATAATGTTATTTACTTTTGAGGGAAATATGGGAGCCGTGGTCAAGGAAGAAATCGTACTCGATGCGATGGAGGTCGGTGGCGGTGTCGCGATAACAAGCTCGGTGTCTTTTCTAAGTGCAGAGATCGGTGACGGCCGGAAAGTGGACGTATACCAGAATGCTTGAGGTCTGAGGCTTGGAAATCCTGGCCTGAAGCTACGCAGGCCTTGACTGTGATGTTTCCTTGGTTAACCCAGTCGACGGATGGCTGGAGCTCACTCAGAAGTAGGCGGATGGGGTGAAAGCAATTTGGCAGAGTTACTCAGGGGTCAACATGATCCGCTTCAATTTCATGTCGAACTAAATGTAGACGTTATCGGGCGGCGGTTAACAGTTCATCATGGCGGAATGGCGGCAATCGTGGTTTGAAGTGGATGAGTGCACCGGATAAGGTTGCTTGAGGAGAGGTCTGTGCTATCAAGCCGAACATGGCAGTATAAGCAGGTCAAGAAAGATAGTAAAGCATAGGAACGAGACAGACCTTTGTTTCAACCTATGTAAGCCAGCTAGGTAAGGGGAGACACTTATTATGACGCATCCTTACCTTGGAGGGAAATCTCATCCATTGGTGAGTGGCATCTGCCCGTGGGCAGTTTGCGTGCGAAGTGTTGACTTCCACGCCGTCCTTGGAAGATATAAGCATTCTGACCGATTGAGGCTGCAATGTCATCATGACCTTTAGGTACGTTAGGTGTTTCGACACAGACTCATCCCAGAGATGGGAATGATTTCAAGTCCCTGGAACGGTGCCTTGTGGTGGGAGCTTTCAGCTTCCAGATATTGATTGGAGAGAAATCCTCGGCTTCTTGCCTATTCAGGTCCTGGTTTGAACCTGTGGAGGTCAATCTTCCCCAGGCACAACAAAAGCAGATACTCTTTACCCACTCGACTCGATAGGTCCTTTCGAATCAAGCAGCCCCACCTTACTTAACGACCGAAAAGAAAAGAATGAGAATCATAAATGTGCAAAAAGAAAAAGAACGACGTGGGCCCAATTCGAACGGACGCTCCCGAAAGAACAAGATTTCAAGTCTTGCGCATTAGACCACTCTGCCACCACGCCCTGGTTTGATATTAGCGAGGGCACAGGAGCAACCCAAGGAGAAGGACCCGAGCACTTGTCGGGCAGCCTGGAGGTAAGATAGCTACAGAGGAGACACCTCTGCTGCCAGAATCTTTCCTATGTACTGCAAGTACAGATCCAAAGCGGCTGGGATATCGAGCAGGAATTGACAGGAGCTACTTTCAGAGGTATCATCAAGGATTCCCAGATCCAGCGTGACGCGTCAGGCAAGCTTCATCACAACCGTAGCTGAATGAAGTGGCCTGTGTCTTAGTATTGAAAGCAAGACATGCGAAAACAGGTGATGCTCAGCACATTTAGATGGACTTCTCTTCTATCTCGGATCTGAAAGGGCTAAACGAGAGAAGCATATAGCTCAGGTGAGCGTATTGAAAACGGAACATAGACCGATGAATCCAAGCACTGCTTCGTAGCAATCAGGGTTTAACCAAGCAGCCAAAATACCAAGCCAATTGCTCCAACTTCGTTTTAAGTACCAAGCAGAGATATGCAATTAGATTGAGACGCTATGAGGAGACTTAGGTGTGAGCAGTTCGACGTGAATCTGTTGTTCTAGTCTCACTTTACTGAATCCTTCTATCTCAATAGCGAATGCGATTCCAACTCAGTGTTTTTTGCTAGCAGAAACCTCTTCCCATACGCCCTCCCTTCTCCATACACTTGATACGAGCGATTAGCAAAGCTAGAGAGGGCTGATCCAAGGCGACCGGCATACATAAATGCTGAGTTCTTTGACAGGCAGTTCAAGCGTAAACTCCGCATCAAGTGGATGGGGATTATGTTATGCTTACTACTGGGAAAGCTTCACACCACGGCGCAAAGCATTATTGTTGCGTCCTCAACGGACTTCCATCTCCTGGTCCGACTTTCAACAAGTATGAATACCACTCTCACTCTGTATACGAAGTTCACGGAGAAATCGTGGCGTGAACTTTAAGCGCTTAAGACAATCAAAATAACAGACACTCAAACAGGACACAAAGTTATTTCCATGCTCCCGAATTGCAGGGTTGTAATTGCAAGGCATGCTCTAGTCACAAAATTGCTTCCAAGGTTCGCTCAAATGACAGTAACTTGAACAGGGTAACGTTCGAGGTATTGAACGACAAAGCGTCCGAGACATGGGTCGTCAGTCTCGGGGCCCAGGCTTTCTTATTTCCATGCTCAGTGCGCTGAACAGTGCACTAGCTATGCTCTTTGATTGAGGTGCCAAGTCTCGGCGAACATTTTCCCAGGAAACACTGCAGGGTCTTACAGTGACACTGACTACCACGTTTGTTGTGATTAATACTCGCAACAAGCCACTGCCTTCAACTATTCAAAGACCACCCATGACCCGTCACGCGACCATACGAACAAAGTCATGATGAATTTCTAAACGATGTTACCAAATACTCTGCCAGCGTCTCAAGACAGGCGATATTCCCCGCCCTTGGCGAGGCTGCTCTTCAGGATCGTCGTTCTAATTCATCTTTGTCAGGCCGCCAAGACTAATTCGTGGCGGATTCTTTCGTGAGATCGATGATCTTCAGACCATGTCGCTTTCGGACCTTGTCGTTGGGCAACTTGGTGGACATGGTTGACTGACGCTTCTTGAAAGTTGTTCTGAGATTTGAAGGGGTGAGGGAGTACCCAATCTGGGTTTCTATTCGGCCAGCAAGAAATTCAGGCACTCCGAAGTAGAGAAGAATCTGCTAGATAGCTTGAAGACCTCCATCTTTGCCTGCGCTATGATTTGTATGATGGTAAAATGAGTAAAGGCCTTTGACGAGCCTCTTGCAGGGTAAATGCTTTAAACGTAGTGCAATTCCCAGAGGGACGAGGAGTTCTTGGGGGGAATGAGGGGGGTCCATGGATGGCAACAATGAGCTTCAGTGCAACGATGGTTTGGCCTCATGAGCAACCCAGAGAAGGACCAAGGTTATTTTGAACTCAAAATAGATCGCAGCCTGCAAGGTTCCCGTCTAGTCTCTCCGGGAACACTTGAGCTCGTGGACATCGTCTGTGAAACGGCCCTGAGTGTGCGAGGCAGCCAAACATGTTGTAAACAATCGCAATAGGTTTGAAAGTACCCGGCCTATAAAGAAGCACGCCACCTGGCCGATTTCCTCTCTTCTGAATGCTAAGGCAAAGCTTGCACACCCAACGCCGCCGCTGACAATATGCCTAGCCGCAATTCCCCCGGAAAGTGCCATCACAACCTGACCAAGTTAAGCCACATCGATTTTAAATGAGGAAGAGAAAAGCTTTACTTTCAAGGCGTAATAGCTGATGTGACGTGTTCGTGGACAACTGCCCGAAACGTCAATCCATGATATCACACTGACCCGCTGAGCTTGGGATTTCCTTGCCAGGCTGACCCAAGTTAGTCTTCTCGCCCCAATCCTCCCCTTGTACCTGCACAAGCATCACCTGACATACGGAAACCCCTCAGCCCTGTCCATCATGTCACTTTTCATTCTTTGAGTCTTCGTCTTGCTGGCTAATTCCCGGCATGACGATGCGCGCGGTGGTGAACAAGTCAGCGGGCAGGGTACTGGTGGACTCGCTGTGAACGTCAAATATCCCGACTGCGATGGGAATGCGGACCATTGGGCCCACGCCTGATTGCTTGACTGGTTGACAAAGCTGGACTAGGGCCTTGTATCAGATGGACACCGATAGACACATGCACGGCACAAAGGTGTCCAAGGGCCCGATGATCTGCTCGACCATGGATCGGCACGGGCATCTCTGCGACATTGAAGAAATGGAGAATTGCACGTTATTTGTCTCCAATACCATGAGCTAGTTGCAATCAGTGCACGTGTATACACGGAGCTCTTGCAAATCTCATACGTCACATCGTCGGCCCTGTTAAGGGCTCTAGAGGTCTTGCAAGGTCTCTACATTGATAGATGGTCTTAAGAATCGCCAGGTTGCGGCAACATATCTTTGCGATTTCTTGAGCCACGCTGTACAATGTACAAAATAAGTTGGTGCCCGTAAATGGTTTGCAGGACCTGAGTAAGGATGATTCACATGCGTGACATGATTGAATTTTCGGTGGGTCAGGAGAAGAATAAGGCAGAGGGAATTGGAGACAAGGATCTGGAAGAAGCAGAGCGATGTTCACAACCGTCTCTCTTGGCGGCACAGACTTCAGACCTGCCCGGTCGGGCAACCATCAATTCAGGTGAATGAGGGGTAAGCGAGATTGACTGTTGATGCATGACGAATTCGCCCCTCCGCAGGAATATTTGCATCAAGCCAATTCGCTGCCGAAGATCTTCACCATTCGTTGTGCGAACAGAGTAAATACCGACACGTTTTTGAAGCTGGTGGCCCCAATTCTTGGCGAATATCAAGACATTCTGGCTTGGGCCTTTCGCAGGCGCCTATCGAGCATCTCACGAGCCTTGCGCCTGCAGTCTGGGCTGCGTCAGATCTAGCTACCCGTCCGGAAGCTCGCAGTCGGTGCGTCAAAAACGTTGGGATTGGTAGAACGGGGATAGGTTGTGATTTAAGTCAGCAATCTGACTTTCTTTCTAAAGGACTGAAAGACACTCTCATCGTCAGTGTATGATGTCCGTCTTTTGTCAAGTAGGAACGGGAATTCTATTCCATGTTGAACCCTTCTGTGTCGATCTAAATCACTGGTGAAGGATAGATGCTACTCCTGTGGGCCATAGCGGAGTTCGCAGGTCCCTGAGTGTAATGAATGGGATCTGCGGCTGGTAGCCTGCGAGGAAGTGGTGTTGGAGGAGGTATCATAAAGACGATAACGAAAATAATAACGACGACGACGACGACGACGACGATAATAACATATAATAACGACGACGAAATTAAGAATAGGAATTAGTCGCCTTAGAAATAACCTACATATACGTGTGTGTAACACTGCCCGGATAGCCAAATAGCATTGCCCGACTAGCAAAACTAATCAGGAATGTCGGCGGCAAGGACAGAGGGCAAGGGCAATACGCCACCGTGGTGGAGGATGGGTTCGGCACGCGTACGCACTTGAAGACGGAGGAAACTTGTCGAAAGTGCGCAGACATCTTCTTCTTTCACGCAAAGTAAAGCATATCGGAGGAGCCTTGGGAATCGACGGGGGGGATGGCGAGCAGTGGAAGCAGCGTGGAAGGCAGCAGTCGCGTCGTCACAGCGAGGGCTCGAGATTGCCAGGAGTGATGCAGGTGTCGACGGCTTGGGGGGCCCCCGGAGTCGGCAACATGGAACGTCGCAATGAACCAGCAATATGTATTATTACTAACGCAGCTATAAGACTAAAAGACGTGCCGTGCAAAGCGACACCCCCATCGAAAACCAATCTTCATGTCACGCCCAAGAGAAGGCCCCCTGAACCTAAGCGTCATCTGTCGCTGCCGCCATCCCGCTTTCGAAGTTCGAGAGCATTCTCGAAAGCTGATCTCTGCGTGGGTTCCAGCGTTGCTCAAGACCCGACAAATGATTTATCGTCAATTCCAACCGGTCCCTGATCGTCCTTGCTCGGCTGGAGCTACCGGAGCTCTCAGTCATCCGAGCACGTACTTTTCTCAGGACATCGAGAATCTCGACAGACTCGGTAATGAATTTATCGGCGTCATCGCGATGTTTTTTGAGCTTTGTTTTGTCGATAAAGCCAGAAGCAGTAATAGCATTGAAAGTTTCGTCATCCAACCTGCGTGTCGACAACAACCTGTTCCTTTCGGCCATGCTAGTGTCTTTGAAACCGAGAAGATATGCCATAATCAGTCGCCAAGTATCCATCGGCAACTGGTTTGGTATTGAACATTGCGCGATAACGTACATTCCGAAGGCAAGGACGCAAATACCGGAGTCGGCATTGCTTTTACTTACACAGCAAGCACACTGGTGGAGAGTTTTTCCAGGAGAGAATTGCGACTGTTGAAGGTATTTGTCGATGAACGCATTTGTCCCTTCCATGGCGTCATTGACCCGGTCTTCTCTGTATAGTGCGCAGTACATCCGGCTGATGTTGTGACTGACCACCACTAATACCCAGTGTTCGGCTTTCTTGCGTCTAATTATAGGTAACAGAATGGTGCTGCAGTGCTCAATCGACTTCTCGATTGCCGTTTTGCGAGTGTATGCGGGATATACCATGCTGCCAAGCTCCTCTGGGTGGACCATGTAGATGGTTCTGCCCAGGCTATTGCAGATGCTGCCCAAGGCCTCGAACATATGATGCTCCTGAACTTGTCCGTCTTCTGTGAGAATGTATTCGATTTGCGCATCATTTGTAGCTGCGGGGGCGTGGTGGCTTTCGTTGCTTTCGTCGTTGGTGGTCGTGAGAGTCACATCCCCCGCCGAGCTTGCGTTGGCGGCAACACGCCGTCTCTTGCTCAAGGGCTCCAAGGAGTTATCCGACATGCTTGTGTATGTGTCGCGTAGACCGTATCTGGTGTGGTGTGGGTATTGATTCGAGCCGTCGAGTGGGATGCAATGTTGATGGAGGTGACCAAAAAGTGGATGTGATGAAGTTGGTTTGTTTGTGGGGGTCTTCTCGGAAAGGAGGAGATGTGGTTCATTCGCGGCAGAGCGTGGAATGAGAAAGAGCGATGAAAAAGCTCCTGCACCCCCGAGCTCCCATCTGTGCCACTAGCAGGACGGACGGGAAAGGACCAGAGGACACCTGACGCCTTTCTCCAGTGTCGCCTTCCTCCAGTGTCGCAGTGATGCAATTCAGTGCTGCAGGAGCTCTTCCCGGGAAAGGGGAAGGGGAACACTGTGGTCTTTGCAGTCCACCGCACCAGCGGCCGGACCTCTTCCTGCCTGCGGACCATCGCTGCTCCTTGCTCGAACGCATTGTGCAGGAACTCGATATCGCGGACGGCAAGCGTCAATCACGGCCTCCAGTGACGAAAATACCAACGCCGTCGAGAATTCGGAGGTGTTTCCTGCGGTATTCTGCCTTGGTCTCAATCGATTGTAGGGCAGTTTGTGCGCCGCTTGATGTTGCCGTCCTGTTGGCGTGGGCTCAAAGCGTCTGGCTGCCTTTCGGGTCGCCGACTTCTCAGAAGCAGGCCCCATTCGTTTGTGCGATACTTGGTGGGTGGGAGAGTCGACGAAGAGGCAATGCGAGCACGGCAGATGACCCACACGACTTTCTCCCAGCTGTGATCACCCCAACAGTGTTCTTGCAAATAATATGATGCTGTGCTGGGTAAGCACAGCATCAAAGACTGATGCACGGAGGGGTTCATCCGCACGGCGAGGATGGAAATTGTAGTCAAGCTGGCCAACACCGGCATCCTCGATGTGAATGGGTCGCAGAGGGAAGGGAGAGCAACAAGAATGGCCCGCTGAGCGACGACGTCAAGGCAGTCCATACTCTACTTGTTGAAAAGCTGCGATGAATGTGTACATGCCCAGGCATCATTCACTCCAGCATGATTGAAATCTGAAGCACCGAGGTGGAAAACTTCACCAAGTAACCGTTAGGCACTCAGTGTACTTGAAAATCATCCTTATTTGACGGCCAGAAGTACCAATATGCTGCGTCTTAGAGATATTTACAGCCACATTACCCATCGCAACCCTCCATAGACACCGTTGCCATTATCCCGATGTACCAACAAATACCTATGTCAAGCTGGCCGGATAGTGTTATTGAATACCAAGCTCGAAAATCGAGTCCGCGTATTCATATAGGGCGACACGAATCAAACAACTTTGGTTTACCAACCCGACCCCGAGTTGACACCCTTCTCATGTCCCTAAACATGTCTCTTCCGCAGCCATCATGTAGTCCTCCATATGAAGATCGTCTTCCCATGCGCCATCGCAACCGCGTTGGGTGCGTCGCAGCGCCAGTGCTTTTTTGTTGACGCGAATCCAGCCAGCCGACTAATGCTGACTGTGTGGCATTTGCGATGCCTGCGACCTGTGATCAGCATCAGCGGAGAAAAGCGACTGTCGTCCCGCAATGAGCCCCGGGCCGGGACCGATTGCCCCACATTCGGAGTGTCCAGTCCTAGCCCAGTGGAAACCCAGGCAGGCAAGAGCCAGCAATATGTGCAGTGTCCATGTACCTTCCAGATCGATATTTGGTTTCGAGGTGCGTCCAACACGCCTCAACAGGTAGGACCTGCCGCATTGAAGTGGGAGTCGCCCAACCACCAACGTCAGTCAATTTCTCCCCTCCAAGTGACGTCTTGGCCTCCCACCAGCTCCCGTCAATCCCTCCGACTACGATCAGCGACGGCACATTGGCCAAAATCTGTGTGGCAATCCTCCGCTCTCAATACTCCATTCGAACGCAATTCCACACCCCAAATGTCGACGGACGGCATGTCTCCTCCTCGCCGAATGGAGGCAGCAACTCCACAGGAGAATACAGGTGTAAGCATTGCAGTCTTTCCCGCAAGCCCTTGCGTATCATTATAAAGCTATTCTGACGATCCCATCAGCCATCCCAGCCGCCTGCCAATCAGAGCATTGTTGCTGTCTGAAGAGGCCGCCCTCCCGTGCTCAACATGACCGATTTGATCCGCACGCAAATCGAAAACGAGCATTCCCATTGGGAGCAGGCTTTGGCACACCAACAAAATCTAGTGCGCATGCAGGAAAAGATGATGGACCACAACACCAAACTCCTCGAGAGCCAGAACAGAATCATGGAGATGGGTCTTGACATGCAACGACAGCTTAAACGAGGTAAAGAGCTCGAGCAGCAACTTCTCGTGGCATGGATTCGGGGAGATCAAGATGTCGAAGGTGGCGCACCCGAGGAGACTACCAACGGCAACGCCACTGATGTCGGCGGGCAAGAAATTGATGCTCCAAGGATTGCTACGCCCTTTCACGCTTCTCCACCCTCGACAAATTGCATCCCTCCCTCCTCTCAAGCGCCAGGTACGCCAGCAATTCTTTCTCCGCGAGGGAGCGTTCTGTCGCCGGAGCTAGGTCATGCCTTCGCCCTCGCGAACGGGAGCCATCGCAGAGTCTCGGATCGCAGAGCTCCGACCCCTTCTCTTCGGAGATCCCGAAGAGTCGCTAACAAATTGTCTTGAGCATCGCTGCGTACGTTACCTACATACTCAGCCCTTCTCGTCTCTACTCTAACCCTAAGTAATATATATAATTTAGTACTTAATAAGAAGTTAAATATAGTTACTAAAAGCTTAATTAAGTTTACAATAATATATTTTAAAAAAAGAAATTGATATAGTTATAGAAAAGTTAAAGTTTTTTAAGATTTATTTATAAAATACTTAAAACTATAAGCTTTTTTTATAAATTATAACACTTTAGTCTATATATTTATTTTACTTTAACTTCTAATATTTAAATAAATATATGTTTTTAAACTAATTAATCTTAGATTTCTAATAAAAGGTCTTTTAAGTTATTTCTTTTTATATATTAATAAACTACTATAATAAATAAGTTTTTTAGTTATTATAGCTACTATTTTAGTATTAAGTACTTCTCCTTTTAGATATAAAAAAGTATATTTCTTCTACTTAATTACATTTCTTTTTCTCCTTAATATATTAACTTTTATATTTTTTAGTTTAACTAACCTTTGTATAATAAGCATTAGACTTTTTTAAATTATATAATATATATAATATAAATATTAAGATTAACTTTAGTTATTTTGGTACTACGAACTAGAATACTTTATATAAACTTTTCTCTTTCTCTTTTATTCTTATTACTACTATTGATAAACTAAATAAAAATAATAAGTTTTATTTATATTAAACTATTATAACTACTTAAGTTATAATAAGGAAAACTTAGTTTTAATTAAGTTAATTACTAACTTATTTATATATTTCTCTTTTTCTTTTATAAGGTTTAGTTAAGAGACTTATTAGATTAATCTAATATAAACTTAGATTTATTAAGTTTATAGTTATAATATAGCCCCCCTATAAAAAGACTATAGTAAATTTCACTCTATATATAAGTATAATTCTAAAAACACTATATAAGTATTTTAACTTATACCCTTTACTAATAAAAGAAAATAATATAGAAACTTTATACGTTCTTACTAATAAGTAAACCCTTTAAATATTATAAAGTTAAATATATACTCTAGCTAAATAGACTAATAGAATAATAATAGCACTAGCTATATAGTATAAAGCTAGTAACGCTATATATAGTAGAGCTAATTATATTAAAGCTAAAGGGGTTACTAAAGCTCTTATAGCTTAGTAATAGCTTTACTAAACCTTCTAGTAAAGTAAACGCTACTAAATAGAAATAACTCCTTAACTAAAGAGGTTATTATAAGAGTTTCTTACAGCTAGAAGTATAAAAAGCTTTACTACTATATATAAGGCTTTATTCTCTTCCCTCTTCCCCTTCCTTATTAACTTATAATAAATCCTAAAGTATCTTTATAATATCTATATTACATAAGGAATATATTACTAAAGTGAAGTTAAACATCATAAGGATATTAATATATA
Organism: Colletotrichum sp. SAR11_59; assembly: GCA_025328345.1. Taxonomy (NCBI): domain Eukaryota; kingdom Fungi; phylum Ascomycota; class Sordariomycetes; order Glomerellales; family Glomerellaceae; genus Colletotrichum; species Colletotrichum sp. SAR11_59. Next base: position 7,998 of record JAKMXC010000141.1, on the reverse strand, counting down.
TATATAAGTATAGCTAAGGTTAAGAGAGGTAGTTAGAGATTATAATTATATAACTTAAAGCTATATATATTATTAGGAGGCGTAGAGTTAGTATTACGGTCAGCTATCCGACAGTAGGGTCTGCTAACAGAAGTTAGGGATTGACACGTAGTAACAGTACACTAAGGTTATAGTTTAGGTTATAGGTTGTAGCTGATAGTAGATTAGGTCTTTTAGAGGCTAAGGTGATCAGTCTTAGACTCAATAAGTAATTCGCAGTAAAGGTAAGCTAAGAGTATCTTAAGGATAAATACTAAGTTGATTGCTAAAGAGCTATAGAAGTATAACTATAAGCTAAGCTTAAGGTCACTCTATATATAAGTCTCAAATAGTAGTCTTTATCTACTTCTAGGTGATTACCTATATATATAAGTGATCGCAATTAATTAGCTAGGCTAACTAATCACTAAGCATCCTTTCTTATGCTCTACTAATTATTTCCTTATCTTATTATTATATAACTTATACTATAGTTCTTCTATACTAAGTAAGTCCTTGCTATTCCTATAATCCTATAGTATAAATATCCTATCCTAGCTGCCTAACGCCTAAATAGGTTATTTAGCTGTTATCTTTATTTATAGGTTATAATATTAGGTCCCTTCTCTAAAGGTCTTATCCTTAAGACCTAGCATAAGTAGGTTATTAGTCTTAAGTTAGGGATCTATTAGTTATGCTTCCTAATTTACTTATAATGCTAATACTATGTTAGGTTATATTTAAAAATTAAAATTAAGTACTACTTCTACTCTTTATTATTATAATTATACGCTACATATTACTAAGTTTAGTTTTATTGTTGATATGCTTTATTCTTATTGTCGTTCTTTAGGGAAGCGTTATAAGCTTCTTCTTAGTAGTGAAGTTTATGGCAAGTATACTCAACTAGGTTAATTATATGATGCAGCAGCTAACGCTATTTATGCTTATAGGTCTACTAGATTTACATAGTTACTACGTTTTTTGCTAATCTTATTATAGTTAATTATTTACTTAATGAGGCTACTCATTTAGAGGATGCTAAGGTAGCTAAAGAGGAGGTATTAAGAAAGAAGGCTGCTGCTCTGCATGCTACGCAGGCTGAGTTAGATAAATCTATAGCGTAGTTAGATCGCTTGCGTAAGCAGAAGAGAATAGTGTTTTAGAAAGGTTAGGAGGTTACTAAGGAGGAGGTAGTAGCATCTCCTATATTAGAGGTTTAGTCTATAGGTAGTTTTAGTATAATAGATCTGGATTTAATCCTTGATTAGAATCCTAGTACTTTAAACTTTTTATTAGGGGAGTTTTAGTTACGTTTTAGTATTCCTAACTGAACTAATAGTTTTCTTTATTATAGTCTATCTGCTTCTATTAGTAGTCTAATATGTCTATATAGATATTAGATACATTAGTAGCTAGAGGTATTTAAGGTATAAACTTATTTATCTAGCATAAGTATTACTTCTTGTTCTTAGTATTATTACTAATAAATAGTAAGTTTATTAGTTATATTAATAAGGTTTTTTATAGGTTCTTAAGTATTATCTTTATATCTATATCCTTTCTACTTAATAAGGTACTAGTAACCTTTTAACTCCTTAAGGTAGTTAATAATTCGTTTAACTTTATATTCTAGTTTGTTATCTTCTATAATAATAATATTATTAGTCTATAATCCTTATAGTGCTAGTTTGAGGAGTAACATATAGAATACTAGGTAACACTTTATAGTTTCTAGGAGTTTAAGTTTATAATTAACTAGTAAGATTACTTATAAGATCTTAAAAGGTCTAAGTTTTTTATAGTTAAGTTTGTTGCTTAGTTGTTTTATTTTAATGTTTTGCTATATGAGGTAGGTGCTATCTCCCTCTTTTAAGGTTAGTCCCTTAATCCTTCGCTTATTACTAAATTTTATTATTCTCTATCGTATGAATTTAAGTTCTTTATATGTACTGTTTTAGATGTCTTAGATTTATCATACTAAGGCTACTGCTCTAACTACTTAGGGTCCTACTTAGGGTTCCCTATATATAGTTAGTTTAAATCTATAGTTAAGATAGAAGGGGGATTCCTTAGTGCTTTCTCTTGTCGCGCTATTATAGGCAAACTAGGCTATTAGTAGTAATACTACCTAGTTATCTTAGTTATAGTTAATATATATGTAGAGGTATATTTCAAAGATTTAATTAACTTATTTTGTTTATCTATCTATCTGCAGGTAGAATGCAGTAGATATAGATTACTTAATGCTAAGTTATAATATAATTAACTTTTAGAAGTTAGAGGTGAAGATCTTATCTCTATCTAATATAATTTCCTTAGGTGTTCTATAGTTAGCGATAATATATTTGAGGAATATATATGCGCATTCTTCAGCATTGCTTGCTTCCTTATATAGGATAAAGTAGGCATACTTCGTAAGTTAGTCTATAATAATAAGAACGCTATTATAATATACTCCTATAAGGGGTTCTTATGACTTTAGTAATTTAACGATAAAGTTAAGTGATATAGATTGCTAAGCGGTTTATAGTATAGGCAAAAGTTATAGCATATTATAAGGTTGATATTAAGCGGTTTTGCTTTTAAGGTAAACCTCATAATCCTTAATCGCTTTTGCTATATGTTCTCTAGTAACCTTTTCTCTATATTGTTATCATAGTTGTTTCTAGGTTTTTATGATTCCTTAGTAACCATATATAGGGTAAGCGTGAAACTCTATAATTGCTTCATTATCTAGTTCGCTAGGCAGGCTTATGCTAGATCGTTCAGCTATCATTAAGAGTTTAGCTACTAGCACTAGGTCTCTATTATTGTTTCCTTTAAGAATCACCTAGGTTTCTTTAAGTACTAAGACGTTATAGTCTAGTTATCAGCTAAGAGCGTCAGCTCTACTATTATCTAATCCTTTGCGATAGATAATCCTAAAGTTAAATTTAGAGAGGAACTCTAACTATCTAACCTATCGTTTATTCAACACTTTTGAGGTTGTAAAGTATAAGAGATTCTTATAGTCTAAGTATATAAGTATTTTATAAATTATTCCTAAGAGTTTAGGTCTCTATTCCTTAAAAGCTTCAATTATTACTATAAGTTCTTTATTATAGATTTAATAGTTTAGCTTAGGTCTATAGAGCTTGCGTGAGAAGAAGGCGTATAGGTATAACCATCCTTCTAAGTCTTATTGTGAAAGTTATGCTCTAAAGGCGTAATCTGAGGAGTTTAGTTCTACTTCAAATTATTTAGTAGGGTCTAGTATCATTAGTATTAGTTTGCTGCTAATAAGGTCCTTAATTTTCTAAAAAGCTGTTTATTAGGGTTCTTCTTATATAAATAGGGTGTCTTTGCAGCTAAGGTTAGTAAGAGCCATATTAATTTTACTATAGTTCTTAATAAATTTTTAGTAAAAATTAATAAAACCTAGGAATCCTTAGACTTCCTTAAGGTTCTTAGGTACCAGCTATTCTTTAATAGCTTTAACTTTATTTTCTAACATTTAGACTTCTCTAGGGGTAATAGTAAATCCGAGGTATTCAACTTTCTATGTGTAGAATTTGCTTTTCTTAGGTTTAACTAGGAGTTTAGCTTCCTAAAGGGCCTATAAGATATAGTAAACATCTTCTTTATACTTCTTAAGGGTTAGTGAGAATATGAGGATATTATCTAGATAAACAACTATATAAATATCGATATATTTACATAAGACTAAGTTGATTATATTCTAGAATGTTGCAGGAGCATTAGTAAGACTAAAGGGTATAATGAGGTACTTAAAATATCCTTTATATGTTCTAAAAGTAGTCTTCTATTCTTCTCCTTACTTCATTCTGATTAGGTTATAGGTACCTTTAAGGTTGAGGGCTATAAACTAGTTAGCTCTATAGAGGAGTCTTTTCATCTCATCAATAAGCAGTAGTAAGTAGCAATTCTTAATTATTATTTCGTTAAGCATATAATAGTCAACATATAGTTATAGTTTTCTATTCTTCTTTAGTATAAATAGGATTAGACTTCCTACTAGTGATATCAAAGGTCTAATATAACCCTTCTTAAGGTTTTCGTTAAGGTACTTATCTAGTACCTCTATCTCAGTTAGGTTGAGGCTATAGATTTTATTAAAGCGTAGTTCTTTTCCTTCTTTAAGAGGGATTTCATGGTTAAAGTTTATATATCTAAGCAGTCTAATTTCTAACTCAGCTGTAAAGAGTTTCTTATAAACTCTATATTCTTCTAGGATAGACAGAAGCAGGTCTCTTAGTTTAAGATCCTTTGTTATTATTAGTCGTAATACAGCTTCTTTTGCCTTAAGGTAGTAGATATATCGTTTTACTATTTCTTATGTTACTAACTCATTTAAGGCTTAGTTCTAATAGGGCTGCTTAGGGACTAAGTTGTTATAGTCCTAATAGAGTTAGCCTTTACTCTAATCTATCTGTAGGTTGCTTATTTATAGCTAGGGTAATCCTAGCACTATATTATATATTCCTATATCGGTAATATCAAATTAGATTCTTTCCTTCTGATCTAAGTAACTTATCTTAAGGGGCGCAGTCTCATTATAGATAGTACCTCCTTTATACTTAAATTCTTCTCCTTCTGCTATATATAGGGGGTATAGTTATTCTTTTCCTCCCTATTATACTTCTAGCCTATTGATAGCTTAGGGGGCAATAAAGTTTACTTCAGCTCTACTATCGATTAGCGTAAGTATTATTTTGTTATTAATAGTAACTTTAAGTTCTATATTGTTCTTATATCCTTGCGACATCTAGTAGATAGATCTTTCCCTTATTGCCTGTTATGATCTATTATCAGTAGGTAAGTCTAGTTTTTTGACTGCTCTAGTAGTCCTAGGTAGGTAATTCATTTTCCTTCCCATACTGCCTTAATAAGGCTGTTCTTACAGATCCTAACCTAAGGTAGTCTTAGTCTATTTCTTGTAATTCTCCAGGCGCATGCCTTTTCTTAGTAGTATACTTAGTATTCATCCTATTAGCATTCATCCCACTTCATATTATTATCATGTTAGTATCTCATAAGGAACTAAAGGCTTAGTTAGAAGGTAGCAATCTTCCTATCGAAAGTCGTTATTATCTATCTAATTATGATATATATAGTATAGATATACCTAATAGGTTTATTATTAAGTCTTCTAGAGTAGAATTAGTAGTTATGCTTATCTCCTATATATTCCTTATACTTATTATAGAAATACTAAGGCTAGAATAAGGTTTAATAAAGTTAGTAGTTGCTTCTCAGCATAAAGTAGTCTTCTATATATAGCTAAGAGGTATAGTTTCAATCTTATTAGTCTGCTAAGGTGCTATAAAAGTAGCGCTATTGTTCGTCTTACAGCATGTCGATTTCTTAGTACTTCAAAAGTTGCTTAGTATTATCTTCCTAGTTATTAGATTCTTCTTTAGAGCTAGAGTTATCTACGCTAAGAGTAAGCCCATAGGCGATTTCTACTTAAGCACGTTATCAAGCAACATCACAAGGTTTATCTAAGTTATAGGGTAAGCTTTCGCCTTCTCCAAAAGTCTAGTTACTAGTCATACTGAGGAGTTATTATTCAGTTAGGGGGTTATATTAGTGTTTAGGTTCTTCCTCTAATTCCTCTTATAGGCATAGTCACACCTATTAGGCGTCTTCTTACTAGATTTCTTCTATTTCTCTTTAGATTTATTGTTCCTCATAGTGAAGTTATTAACAAGTTAAGTATGCTATAACTAGTTCTAGTCGTTAGACCTATAACATCTTGTTAAGTAGTTCAGCTAGTTTTCTAGTAATCTTACTGTTGCTTTAATACATTATAGCTAAGGTTTTAAGCTTAGGATAATATCCTAAGTTTTCTTTATCGTTAAGGTAGATTTAGCAATTATCGTCATAGCATCCAGTCCATAACTAGGCTGCATGTAAGGCTTTTGCAATCGTATTAACTTATTAAGGTCTTTCGGCTACTAGCTTCTAGGGAAGCTTCTTAGGCTGTTTATAATCTCTAGCGATATATCCTTATCTATTGCAGTTATAACACTTAGGGTTCTAAGGCTTTTTGTTGTTAGGTTTAGTTATTATGCTGAGGTCTATAGGTCTACTATATTATCTATAAGCAGTGCTTTAGCAGGTGTTATTCTAGTTATTATAAGGTCTGTTGTTATTTTGTTAGTTATTAAACTTATGCTATAGTTGCCACTAGTATTTACGTCTAGAGTTAGCTTCCTATCGTCGTTCACCTTTTTCTTTATGTCGTTTAAAGAGTTAATTATTAATTTTAATAGCTATACTAGCGTACTAAAGGAAGTCTTTAGGTTTATCTAGCTTAATAATCTTATCCTTAACGTTATCCTTAAGTCCTTAATAGAATATAAAGATCTTAGTCTCTTTAGTAAGGTCTAATTAGATGCTAAGTTGCCTAAAGGTAGCAGTATACTCTTTAGCTAACTTAGTTTGTTATAGCTATATAAGGTTATGTTTAGTTTAGCGTTTTTCATTTAGATCTTAGAAGAGCAAGCAGAGGGCGTCTTTAAATCCTTAGAAGCTGCTATAGATATTACATGTCTCTATAGAGCATTCATCTAGCGTTTTATACTTAAGGAATTCTTCTTAGATAGGTTTAAACTACTTAAGGGCTTATCTATAAAGGTAAGTAGCTGCGTAGATAACCTTCTCTATCTAATTAGCAAAGTTACTATAGTAAAAATTCTAATAGGTTTAGATCTAGATTAGGAATGACTTAAGTTGTCCTTAGGTGCTGTTATAGGTGATAGGGCTGCTGAGTTTAAGTTTCTATCTTCCTCCTATAGGGGTGGTAATAATATTAGCAGCAGCCTAAAGGGTGTTAACCTCGTTTTAGAGTTCTTATATGAGAGGATTGTTGCTTTATCCTCTTAGGCGAGCGATGCTGTTTTTAAGGTCTATAAGTTTTTAAGGTCTATTGCTAAGTTCTTAGATTATCTGCTTGAGGCTTTAGAGCTTATTAGCGGTTTCGTTATATATAGTCTATACTTTAGCGATATTGTTATCTCCTTTCTTAACTTAGGCTTAAAGTCTATTGTAGGTTTCCTTTTTAAGGGTGACTTTGTTGTCTAAGTCTACTGCTATTAGGGCTCCTTTAAGTTCCTTAGCTAGGCTTTTAGCAGGCTGTTATGAGGAAGAGGAGCTTTTTAGGGTAGGTAACTTAGTAGAGGCATATAAAGATATTCTTATTTATACTATTAGTAGGCTTTAATAGTTAACTTACTAAATAGGAGCAATTAAAGTGTTATAGTTAGCTATCTAATAGTAAGGTCTACTAATAGAAGTTAGGGATTAATACGTAGTAATAATATATTAAGGTTATAGTCTAGGTTATAGGTTATAGCTAATAGTAGATTAGGTCTTTTAGAGGCTAAGGTGATTAGTCTTAGACTTAATAAGTAATTTGCAGTAAAGGTAAGCTGAGAGTATCCTAAAGATAAATACTAAGTTGATTGCTGAAGAGCTATAGAAGTATAACTATAAGCTAAGCTTAGGGTCACTCTATATATAAGTCTTAAATAGTAGTCTTTATCTACTTCTAGGTGATCACCTATATACATAGGTGATTGCGATTAGTTAGCTAGGCTAACTAATCACTAAGCGTCCTTTCCTATGCTCTACTGATCGTTTCCTTATCTTATTATCATATAACTTATACTATAGTTCTTCTGTACTGAGTGAGTCCCTGCTGTTCCTATGATCCTGCAGTATAAATGTCCTATCCTAGCTGCTTGACGCCTAAGTAGGTCGTTCAGCTGTTATCCTTGTTTATAGGTTGTAACAGTTAGGAGGTCTATCGCTCTAAATAAGTAAAAATCATAGTGAACAGCTAGAGGGTAGATTTCTTCTTATAGTTCTTGTTACGGTCAGCTATCCGACAGTAGGGTCTGCTAACAGAAGTTGGGGATTGACACGTAGTAACAGTACACTGGGGTCGTAGTCTGGGTCGTGGGTCGTGGCTGA